>CAOKZL010002329.1:0-212733 GCA_948472985.1 Iguana delicatissima | reverse complement strand
CCATTTTGGAATAGCATAAAAAGCCCACTGAGGTAGCCATGTTGACCCATTAGACAATGTCCAAAGCCACAGGAGAGTAATTGCTTTGTTGAGATCAATGAACGTGTCACAGGTAGGGCCAGCCTTAGGGAACAGTGAGCTGACCTGTTGTCTTGGGTGCTGAGATGAAGAGAGTGCTGGGATGGGATCCATGGCTTGATGTTTGTTGACTGTAGTGCCTGCAGTGGGTTAGGAGGAGAAAAAAAACCCCACTAGGTATATTTTATTGATTTCTGGAACGTGAAAAAGTAGGCTTTTGCACTACAACTCCCAGAACCCCTCTGCTAGCATGGGCAGAGATTGTACACACTGGGGCATTCTGGGAGTTGTAGTGCAAAGTACTTTTCCAGGCCCTGCCTCCTCTTCCTGGAATTCCACAGTATGTAATAACTGCAGAAGTCAAGGCCTGCAAAAGGGAGTGTCTGTTGTTTAGTTTTAATAGTTATTTTTCAATTCCTACATAGAAAGTACTTTAGACACCCATAAGTCTTATCTGGAAATGTAGAACTGACCACTGCCAAAAAGTTCTTTGTCCAGGGTGATCGTTCTTCAAGGACTGATTCCAGGCCACAGACTAGCCAGAATGCCATTGGAGCTTTGAGTGAGCAGTGAATCTTTTTGAAAAAGTACAGTAATTTTTTTAAAAATGTAGCATTAATGTTATCTGCTCTGAAACTAATTAACTGCATCTGTTAGAGAAAGAGTGAGAGCTGTGTTTTTATATCTTCCACTCCTAAGAATGTTGTCTCTGTGTTAGGCAATGTTAGGTCACCATCTTTCAAGGACTTTACAAGTTCTGACTTGCTATGTTTTGTGTGCAGGTGGGTTGAGGACTCCAGCCTCAGACACTGGCCTTGATTTAAATGTCAATTTCCTCACTGGCTTTTCCTTTCTATGAAACAGCATGTCAGCAACTAGGAGCCGTAATGGAAACCATATTCCTAAATGTTGAGCAGGACCTTGGAGACCTCTTTCCTCTCAGAACCAATTGTAACAAAATGCCCAAAGCCTCTGTTGTCTTTGATAGATGAACGAGTGAGGAGGGGCTCTCTGATTTCAGTTGTGAGAAGACCCCTTCCCCCAGAAAATTCCCCCCTCGCCAAAAACAGCATAGCTCCATATCCACAGCAGAGAAATTGCTTAATGTAAATGAAGCGTATCTTCTGCAGACAGATGCTCTACTTGCTGTGGAGATTTTAAAGTGTGTTTTCATTTTCCCTTTTATATTGTAACTTATTAACTCTGACAAGTAAGCTCTTGGTTGTGAACAATTTAATTCACAATTCACTTTTTCTGATTCAAAGTGAACACGAGTGCCCTAATCCCCTAATGGGAATTAATTGCATGTTTCAGTGCTTAACTGTGATCCTTTCTCAATCCCCACTGGGACAAGTTTCTTCCAGAAGGATCTGTGTTTGTTATTCAAAACACAATCTGAAAGGTAATGATTTTTTTTTCCTTCCAAAAGGGAACCAGAGCGACCGAATATTAATGTTCTCTCCTTTGTAGGGAAACAAGCTACAGCTTCAGACCCATTTGATGTCATGAAAGGTAAACAGGCAAAGCTAAATGGGGATGAAATAACAGGGCAAATCAGGGTGGCAGTTTGAAAACACCTCCCCAAAAAAAGGGGGAGGGAGCGTACGTTTTTGAGGGGAGGATCTTGTAAATTTGAAAGAAATAGCATTCATTTCTTCATTTTGAGAGAAATTGCGGAAGTCTTGCTCAGTCAAAAAGAAATGACTATTTAAAAAAAAGGCATCAGAGCTTTAGTCAGATTTTGTTTCTGTGGTTATTTTTGAATAGGGTTCTTTGGTGTAAAAATTGTTTCAGAGACACAGATTGTAACGACTTTGTGGGACATGTTATCTCTCTACTGCAAACAGTTTAGGCATCTACTGAGCCTTAGACATTTTCCTGCAGTCACCTATCCCTTTTCTTTTGATTCCACCTTTCTCCCAGGAAGCTCAAGGTGGCATATAGGTGTATTCCTCTTTTTCTTCTCCCCATGTTATGTTCACAAGAATCTTGTGTGTCGGGTTAAGGCCATTAGCCAGTGACTAGCACAAAGTTCACCCAGTGAGTTTTTAAAGGGCTGGAAAATGGTTCATTGGTGCCATCTATCTGTGCTACTGTACTATCTATAGTGGAAGATTGCACGGCAGTAGTCATGTATGCATTGCCATTAGGCAAGACATGCATCCCCCCCCAAAAAATGAATGGAATAAAATTATGTACTTGCATAAAAAGTGTATATTTTAATTTTATGTGTAACGATGCGAACTTAGAAATAATCACAATAATTTAAGTGGAAATACATTCCTACATGGTGGGAAGAGGGGGACCATGTGTGTACAGTGTGCATGCCACGTCTTTAGCCCAAGTGCTAACTGTTGCTAGGCAGCTTCATAACTTAAATTATTTACAGTTCTAAAGAATCTTTTTTAAGAACATTACTCAGTTGGTTATTTAGCCAAAGGGTAGTTCTCTTGGATTTTTGGGGAAAAAAACTGCTTGGGTTTTGTTTTATTTGTTTGTTTTGTTTTGTTTTAGTCCCTCTGGGTTATGAAGTGCAAAGCTTAGGTCACAAATGGCAGGGGGAGCTTGGAAGAGGTGGTAGTGGTCTTCTTTGCTTGCTTCTGTATCTAGTATCAGACATTGTGTAGAGGCGCCTCTCAGCCAGGAAACTGGCATTTAAAGCTCTTAACCCTGGGACCTTTGCTGGGATTCACATGAAAATCGGTGTGTTAAAGAAAAGGGAGAAAGGTAGGTAGATGAGTTTATAGGGCGAGAGAAAGGGAAAGCAACAGATAGGTGTTTGGTGGAGTGGGTGAGAAATGGAGTGTCAAAAATGTGCTATTTCTTCCTCTACAAAGCTCAGACAGGATGGAGGAGTAAAATACCAGATGCAATTTTTCATTTTTATTCTGAATAAAAAGACATAAAGGAACTCAGTAGCTCCTAAGTGACAAAGTGGGGAAAAGACATTTCTAGCTTTAGATTCCAGTCAGTTTCATAACCTGCCTCCTTATTCTGGTAAGACTTTTAGCGTAGTAAGGTAACATAAATTTCAATGCCAATATAACAACTTAATTATTGGAACAACCTATTTTAATAAAAGTGTAATTGAATTTGCTAATAGTTTTTTTTTTTTAAACTAACATGTTAGTTCACTGACATGTCTGCCTCTCCCGCTGACAGCTCTTCAAGTAGAGGGGTTTGTTTGCAGGGTAGGCGATAGGGCCACCAGTCATAGCCCACTAATCCTTATACCACAGTATAGTTTGGTATGGTGCCAAAATGCTTTACAACAGACAGAGGGAACCTCTCTCTCCAGATTTTGTAGTCTACAGCTCCCATCATTCCCAAATATTGCATGTACTGACTGAGGATTATGGGAACTTTTGCCCAGCAGGAACTTGTGATGTTGGCTCCTGCAACAGTGAGATTTAGGTTTCTAGCCCCTGCTCTATAAAAAAAGCCATAGCATGAACTACAAGTGCAGTTTCTTGGAGAAGGGGAATGACAGTTAAAATAGATAAAATCTGTAGTGCAGATAGGCTCTTAGAATGGTGAACTCTGCCCTGTATTTGCATCTGGCATGACTGATTCTTTTTAATAATTCCCGTTCTGATGCACAAAGGCAGCAAAATTGCCCTCAGAGTTAGCTCTCTGTGTGAGTCATTGCCACTTGAAAACCCAGGAGGTATGTTCAGCGCAGAAACAGAGAGTGGGTAATTTATTCATGACACTTTTGTCCTACTCTTAGTCCCAGCCTTGCGATTGCAGAGGAAATGTGCCTCCAATTTTAATAATAATAATAATAATACAAAAAAAATACACTGTGCTATTCTCATCCTCAACTAACAGAGGGGATGCCCTTTAAAATGTGTGCCTTCTCTTTGTTTTAAAGTTTTTCTGTTCCTTTAAAATGATTTAATGGCTCTCTGTCTAAACTCAGGGCCAGGTGTCCTGCCCATCTTTTGAAAATTTTCTGCATCTGGCAATTAGAGACCAAACTGCTGTGTTGGGGAAAACCAAGAGACATTTTTTCCTAGCATTTCAGTTGACTGATAGCAAAATTTGGGAAAGCATCAGATGTTCTGGGCTTTAGTTAGAACCCTCACAAAGGGAGGTGCAGCTGGGAGGCAGAATCCTTTGAACAGTAGCCAAGGAATAACGTGGGAACTGTTTCATTACTTTAATAAATAGGAGTCTCTTTTGCCCGATACTGGGAAAGCTGTTCTTAAAATGGAACATGAAAATAGTCAGCCAGGTGTATTGCAAAATATTTCTTCCGCACATGTGCCAAAAGCTAGAGTCACAATCTGTGACTGATGCTTCCGGATGAGAAACATCAAATATTTTGGAAATGGCATAATGGTATGAAGAGACAATCTTCCACCGGGTAGGAGCTGCACCCATTGTGTAAGTCTTGCTAAACTTGGCAGATGCGATAGACAGGAGAGTTGAAATTCAATCTCTACTTAAATAGTGGAAAAATTTCCTAAGAACTATAAAGTGCATCTGGGTGGTTTTCAGTTACAATAGGAAAGGTGATTTGGGAAATTATGCCCTTTGGGATTTTACCAAATATGTTTTGTATTATTTATTAGAGCTATCAGAGAACTCATGTTTCCCCTTTTCAATGCATACAGACATACACTCTGTGTCAGGTACAAAAACATGCTTTGGGCCTCACAGAAGCTTCAGAGCCATCAGGTGGTGCATTTCCCTAGAAGAGCCAGCTCCACAGAAATATCACTGCAGGGTATTTTCAAAACATGTTGTGGGGTGGGAAAAACTGCCTTAAGCGGTGTTTGCCAAGGGAACAGAAAGTGATAATGTCCTCCTTATTGGCCTGAAATGCTTCTAGTTTTTCAACTAGAGAGAGAACACCCTGCCCCACCCTGAGGGGCATTAATTGTGTCTGAGGGCCTTTTCCACTCTACACTGTTACAGTGCTGTTATTCCACTTCCAACGTCCCAAGGAATCTTGGGGTTGGCAGTTTAAGGAGGGGCATTTAGATCTCTCAACCAGGGAGCTCTTGAGCCTCAGTAAACTACAAACCCCAGAATTGTACACGATGTTGAAAGTGGAATAATAGCACTATAACAGTATAGTGCAGAAAGACCCTGAGTGTCGCTGACTTTATGTACTGCAATTTGTGTTTAGGTGCCAAGAGGGGCCTTACTGTTTTGAGTTGTGTACTCCACATTTTTGTTTCTCTGGTCCTGGGTCTTGTCTGAAGTGACTGCATGTGTGTGTGTTTTTTGGAGATTGTCATGAGTACTAAACCCAGTCCTTGCTTTTCCAAAAATATTTTACCTAAGTCTCTAGACAAGTGAGTGCTGGGTTAGCCCCAGAGTATGACTGGATTTCTCCTGACCCAGGCTCAGTAAAAATTAAATGATTTAAAACTACTTTTAATTGGGTCTAATCTGCTTTATTAACCTGTAAAATTGTTTAATATATTCTAGCCTCTTAAAATCATTTTTATTATTTATCCTATTTTAGTTCTGCTAGATTGGTTTTATTGTGTGCCGCCCTGAGATCTAGACAGAGACCAGGATATAAATATTTAAATACATACATCCGTACGTATGTATGTACATACCTACCTACCTACAGTTCTTAGAAGGGAGTCATTTTTACCTTGATGCACTAGATCTGGCCATGGTGGTACATGCCTTAATTACACCGTGTTTGGACTACTATAACACACTCTACTCAGAGCTCCTTTGAAAAGTGTACAGAAATTCAGTGAGTACAAAGAGCTGCAGCCAGAGCGTTAACTGGGACAGGTTACAGAGACTATACTATTTCCACGCTACAGCAGCCCCACTGGCAACCAGTTTGTTTCCTGGCACAATTCAAAGCCCTATATGGCTCATGCCCCGGCTGTCTGGAATGTCTCCCTGTGTGAGCTCGCTGGGCTCTGAGATCATTAGGAGAGGCCCTTCTCTCAGTCCCACCACCAGCGCAAGCACTATTGGTGGGGATGCAAAAGAGGGCCTTCTTGGCGACTGCCCCTGTGCTCTGGAACTCCCTGCACAGGAAGACCAGAAGGGCCCCTTCCTTGTGATCCTTCAGTTTTAAGTTGTTTAAGAATGGGCTGAAAGTTTCAAACGGAACTGTTTTAATTGCTTTTTTTCTTTTAATGGCATTTAATCTTTTCAAGTTAGTTTTATATCATTTTAATATTGTCAGTAGTTTAATTCCATCTTAATATTCACTTTTTAAATGTTTTTAGCAGTATTGCTTTTAAATTGTAAGCCACTTTGGCTCCCAAGGGGAAAAGGTGGAAAAATAACAACAACAATAATAATACTAATGCCTTACAGAGTTTGTGCCAATCAAGTGTTGGATCAAGGACAGATGGTTTCTCCTCTGGCCCCAGTTTGTCATAGTGGCCTTATACTAATTGTTGTGCTTTCAGGTTGCTACTTGAAGAGGTTGCTTAACTCCTTGAAACTGGCTGTTTTATCTTAAATTGATATATTCATATTCAACAGAGCCAGGTACACAGTAGCTGAAGACCTATTGTAACTTTTGGTAATGATATAATTATTACTAAATTGAGAAAACCGAAAGTATGAAATCTGACCACATAGTTGGGGATGCATGCTTCAGCTACTCCCAGTTGCTGCTGCTGTGGTTAAAAATCTTGGGATCGTGATTGTGATTAAGACAGTGCAGTTCAAATTAAAATCCCTATACATTCATCAGTCTTTGCATAATTGTATGGAGGGACTTAAACAATGCACATCAACTGACTTTAAGCTAGGATGATAACTGGTATCCTCTGTGTCAACTGTTGCTTATTTTTTACCAGTCTTAAATCCAGCACTGAGCTTTCAGAGTGGGTGTACTAGCATGGCACCATGTTTCCCCCCACTCCATCCCTCCCAGCCTATCATGCCACCTAAAAACCTGCTCCAGGGACCTCCTAGCATTCCAGAGCAGGTTTCTAGGACCTTATGTTTGGCTGCTTATGGGAATTGCCCCTTCCTCGTTCTGCTGCTAGAAAGACTTCTGTCTGTAACAACTCTGATGCGTGGTCATAAATACTAGCCTGTCACTGTAGATTTTAAGAGGCATGTTAAAGGCAGCTTGTTTTCATCTGTGAACCTTGTTGCTGTAAGAGCTAGCTTTCAAAGAACAATGTTTATGCAAAGAGCACTTTCTAATGCTTATTTTTGTTTCTTTTAGTTCTTTCAGTTGGAAGAATGGCCCGTGTCTTTGTCTATGGCACCCTTAAGAAAGGCCAGCCGAACTACTCATACATGAAAAACAGTGCCCATGGGACAGCCTGTTTCCAGGGCACGGGACTCACAGTGGAGAAATATCCCCTGGTGATTGCAGGAAAATATAATATACCTTATTTGCTGAACAAGCCAGGAACAGGGCACCGTATCACTGGGGAGATCTATTCTGTTGATGACCGAATGTTGCAATTCCTTGATGAGTTTGAAAGTTGCCCAGATATGTATCAGCGTACTCCAATGAGAATTGAGGTAGTTGAATGGGAACGTAAAAGCAGTGCACCTGAAGGTAAGCCTGCTGTTAACAGCATCCTGGAATGCTATGTGTACAGCACCAATACTTATCAGCCAGAGTGGATAAATCTCCCTTACTATGACAACTACAATTCCTTTGGGGAACATAGACTTGAGTATGTGCTTCGGGAAAGGAGAGATTAAAATTTGAAGATGAAACAGTCCTTCAGAAGATAATATGAAGATATGGAGGGGCTGAATCAAATCACCAATACTTTTTACTGCAGTACTCTTTCTGTAGTTGATTTCAAACAGTTGTTGACTTGTTTCAGATAGCCAAGTTTGCAAACTTTAATTTGCCTAGTCACGCAAGGTGAACAATTGTTACGATGGTTCTCTTTCTGTACAGTACTTTTCCATTTAAATATGTTCATCAAGTACATGTTTTGTTTTCATGCAAGGCAAAGAAGAAATATTGCCAAATTTTTAGCAGGGTACTTGTGAGGGAAGAACCCACATTAGCTCGTTGTAAACTTTTTTCCATCACTGCACATGAAATGGCTCTGGGAAGAAATCTGTTAATCAAACATAGACAAATATGTTATTATAAGAATCCATTTGGCAAAAACATGTTCTCAAATTGTTTCAGTGGCTTCAGTGTGGCTAGGATGGGGCAAGAATGCTTAGGGCATCAGCCTCTCATAATATGTGGGCTGAGTATGCTCTGAAATAGCTTATTGCCAGTCCAATAATTGGCACGATTGTTACTGTGTGGTGAAGAGCCACATTTACCAAATATGTTGTGTCAACTCCAGAGAAAGTTGTGGTATGTTGTTTGGTATTGGGGGGGTGGAGAAGGTAAGAGAATGTGGTCTGGCACTGCTAGCTTCATCATTCATTCCCTTTTTTCCTTTCTGGACATATTAGGCCAGTCCTAGACATCCACTTGCAGTTCAGCAGAAGCCAAACTAAGGTGGAAGAAGTCTCTTCCTCCTACGGAATTCCCCTCCCCAATACAACAACAGTCAGCTCTAGTGGGCTGGGAAGTTCTCCAGAACTAGTTTTCCAGTGGCTCTTAAGCAGCATGGGGAAAGAGTACATGTATCAGCATTGTTCCTTACAGGTAAAACTTGATGGCAATTGCTTGTGCAGGACATACATATTTTGAATTAATTACCATTTTAAACAATTTAGCTGTTCCACTGAAGTGCAGGACAGTTCACGCGATAAGACTAGATAACACAATCTTTCCTTTCCTTTTCATCTGCATAATTACCCATCATTTGCATTTGTACGCATAGAAATTGACAAATCATGTTTTTTTTTTAATTTTACTCTTTTCTGCAGTACACTGTGCTTCATTGTTACTTCATTGTTACTTTGTTTCTGTTAAGTTTCCAAGTAATAAATAAAGGCCAGAATCCTGTATGACCTTTTATATAATGCAACTTTGCACATAGCTAGCTAAGCAGCAGAGGCACTAAGAAACCTGGTTACTGAATTGTGAAGATGCAGATTGGGACACCAGCAAGCGTGCTGGATGCACGTTGGTGCTTGATGCTATCTATGCACATCATCGGGACCAATGTGCATCGGCAGTAATGTGCATTGGGCACTTTGCTGGCTCTGCTAGGTAACATCCTTCCCTGGCCGCTGAATGGCCATGGAGAAGGGCGCCCAGCCAAAAAAGAGGTTGAGTAAGTATGTAGGAAGGGAGACAAGACATAATTATGCCTGGTGGAACTTTAAACTCTACTATATCTAAACCTTTTTGCACATCTAATAACTTGAACTAACTCTGGACTCAGGGACTTAATTGTAGCTGGCTTGTGCATGATAGTAGATGCATGGCAGTGTTATACATCAATAAATATTCCATGAAAGAATCTGAACAGGCTCTTGTGTTATTTTCTAGCCCTTATTTTAATTTTTTGTAAGGAATATTGAGCACATAATAGGAAGCAAATCACCTATTGCCAGATGTGTTGCCTAAATTAACTCTAGACAATTGATTGTGTGAAAGTACTACTGTCTTCTTGAGGCCACACAGGAATCTGGTTAGATCTGAAGTGGTTCTCACAGTTGTAGTTTGATATTGGTGGGATAACAGAGGGATGGAAGAGATGGGGATGGAAGAGATGGTGTCTATCAGCTAGCCTTCTACCAGTGAGAACTATAAAGCCATTCTACTGCAGAGACTGGAAAAGTGTAGGCCTCCTGAAGATGAAGGACTGCAGCTAACACCACTGCTCAGGGCTGATGGGAGTTGTAGTCCAACTGCTGGAGGGCCGTACATTCCTCATCCTTGCTCCACAGTCAATTAGACTACCATGAGCATTTGGACTATAGATGCAAACTTAGCAGAGTGAGACTGTTTGGCCCACCTGATATTAATGACCTATTGCATCCATTAAACTGACAAAGGTTTATGTGAGCCCAACGTCAACAACACCTAGAAGGCCACAGGTTCCACAGCCTTAACTCTAATCCACATAAAATCCTTGAACTTCAGTTGCTTCCCTAATACCAAATTCTTACAGTCTCCTTGTTGCAGTCTTTTTTGTTCACTCAGCAGTAAGAAAAAAAGGAAGTGAGAAGAAACGTTCTTGTGCTTCGTTGTTTTTTCTCTAAAAAAAAACATATTGGCCTGAATCCTAGTGTCAGTTCCAACTAGCATATACCACTGAATCAATAGGATTTACCTACATATTGACTTACCAATCAATGACTGATTTGTGGGTTTAGAATTAACTAGTAGAATTCCAGCCAATATCTCTTATGACTCCACTTGTAGGATGTGAGAGTTTAGAGACCAACAGAATTCTTACTTAGGTCAGATGTTCGAGAAAGGAACTAGATATTTCTGATAATGGGCATTTACATTTAACTATCATCTTCCTCTGCCTTCCTCTGTCTTAAAGAGGGCAGGAGAGAGGACTCTGGTTCAGTGAGTTAAAGCCAAGCCATGGGCTAGCACTTTAGCTCACACACCATGGCCACAATCTGTTGGTGACATATACTCACAAAACCCAGAATTACATGAGCATATGTGCTTTAAAATTTGTTACAAAGAAAACACTTAGTTACTTCCTTGCTTGATGTTTCTCTGTGCAAAGCAGCTTTATAACACTGGTGAGTGCCCCTGATGCTATTTAGTGAGTGAAGGAGGTTGGGGGCATCCAGGGAACGTCCAGCTGCAGCTATACAGCTGGGATAAAAGAACAACTGTCATCTTCCGGGAACACTAGCACATGCTTTTCTCCTGGCTGCACAAATGCAGCCAGATACTACAGATGTACCTCCTGGCCACTAAACAGCTGTGGGAGAACACAAGTGGTTGCCCACCAGAACTGGGCAGATGGAGCTTTATACTCTGCTAGTGAGTCCTTGGCTTCAACATTTGCTGAAGTTGAAAATGTTAAAACCAATAGCAGCTTTTGAACTTCCAACACTGTACAAAGGTTGAAAGACCTTTGGAAGGCAGGATCCATACATACAAGGCATCATCATCTTCAACTGTTTTGCTTTTAACATTTTCATTGCAAATTGTCCTATGAAGGTATGACTGAAAATGCAGATTAAAAATACAAGTGAGCATCAACTAAATGCTAAATTGGTAGATGTCGTATAAGGCCTAATAATGTTCCCCTTAGGTCCCCTTAGGTCAGATTCATATGCATCTCAACAATATGGTGCAGTACCTCTATGGGTGTAGGCAAGACTGCCTCCCAAATAAGAATTCTGCCCCTCATGAAATTTTTGTCAACTTCCCAAACTTCTAGCATTACAGCATCCAAAGCAGAGAGGCAAAGTTGCCAAGAGAATGAAAACAAGGCAAAGAGTTCGAGGTATGAACTGTTACCAATGTCTCACTCTTAGGTAATGCTAGAAATTTCGAGACTGACAGAAAATTTCATGGAGGGTAGAATTCTCAGTTGGAGGGACGAATTCTCAGTTGGAGGGACAATGCCCTCATTCCCCACACCACCATTGTTATAGGCCTGCAGTGCCAAGTAAGGATGTGGACTGCCTCCTTTGCCAGCCACTGTTTAAAGCACTGGCACAAGACCTCCTAAATTTAACTTGTAAGTAGAAAACTCCCTGCTGTGCTAGTTTCTGGAGGGAAGTTTTACATTGTGGGAACTATCCAAAACTGCAGTGTGGTGCAGTTCATTCCATTATGTATACAGGTGTAAGTTAAGTTCTCAAAGTTGCGAAGAGGTTGAATAACACGCTTTCACTTTTATCCCAAAAGGTGTCCTTTTATTGATTTGTTTCATACCAGTAGAACTGTTGAAGAGAATTACAAATCTCATATACACAAGTATTTATAAAGGAGTGAAATCTGAGATCCAGAGGCAATTTCAATTTATGTCTGTGCAGGATGAACCATATGGCCCCTCACTTCTTGTGCAATATTTTTTTTTTAAAGTCTCAGCAACATTTCAGCTTACATTATTCTCTTGCTATCTTAGCATCCATTTGAATTTGTGGATGAAAGGCGGTAGTCCAGCTATGGAAAGATATGGAAGAAATGATTTCATTCCAGCTCCACAAGCTCATCGCCCTCCCCAACAGTTTCACCAGCTTTGCAGTGCACAGCTTTCACCTGCAGTGAGAAGGAAGCAATTGCAATTTGATTGTGAGAAGTTACAAGAAACATTTCATTTTGGTTATGCTTGCTTTTACAAAGGGAACAAATGACAGATTTCCATTTAAAGGGTCACATTAAACACATGAAACAACTGAAATCTGAGAGGATCTTCTGGGGTACAATCAATCTCATTGTCCAAGTTTTTGTGCTATGCTCCCATTCCAATCTAAAAGACTGAAGGAAAGCTTATTCTGGTTTGCTTTTATGCCTAAATATCTCAGAACGTCCGTCCATCCATCCATCCATCCATCCATCCACCCACAATTCTTCATGGTATATTTGGAAATATATGTGAAAACAATTGACCGGTAGATAAATTGTGAAAGTATAAACTCATGATTTTTAAGGCCTCAATCCAATACATGGACATAGGTATTTAAAACTGGGTTTAATCCAGAAGCTGTCAGAGAAGACCTCTTGAAATCAGTGGGATTTAAAATTATGATGGCCAGAATCCTGTATGGGTGATATGTATGTGTAAGCCCAGTAGTAACAGTGCTATGCAGTGAACCCCAGCCCAACACTCCCCATCCCCACTTCACAGGAAACAGCAACTGAAATTGACAGGAGACTGTTCCCCTGTCATTTGGGAAGCAGTGGAGCACTATTATCACTCCTTCTCACAAGTGATCTGCAGTGTGACAGGCAGAAGCAGTGTCCCTGTTGCAATTCCTGCTTTTGTCAGAGAGCTTGGGGGCGAGAGCGTTAGAGAACGTCAGCCAGCTGTTCTGAATGGACAACGGAACTGATCCTCATTGTTTGCAGTACTAAGTAGGGATTGGAGGACTTCCACGGTCCCTACATAGCCCCTAAACTTGAAGCTACATAGCAACTGTGAATACATACTAGTCATGAGTGCATAACTCTAGGTAATGCATTCATAACTCCCATAGAGAGTTCTCGCTGATTAATTCAAGTCTCACTGATTTCAACTTTCACTGAAATCTCACTGATTTCAATAGGTTTATAGCAGAGCCTGGATTCAGCACTCTGTACTGGATTGTAGCCTAGATTCAAATCAGGACAAAAAGACAGCAGCCAAGACAAAATCCATTTTGGGCAATTCCTGAACATTTGAAAACCCAGTGCATCACCACAGTTTCAGAATGGTACCATGTAATTCAAAACTGATAACAACATTAAAGACATCTGAAAAATTATGTTTATAATTTCTTTTAAAATAAAGCCTCTGTGCAACTTGGTGTTACAAAGCTTCAGTAATAGAACTGCACTATATGGTGGTAGCATACCTTGCCAGTTTTTGCAGCAACCAAACTGTTCTGCATTTTCATAGCTTCAATGACACAGATCTCTTGACCTTCTGCGACCTGGCAAAAGCAAAAACATTAAATTAAAATATCAAATTTTTTTTAGAAAAAAAAATGCCCATTGAGAAGACTTCGTGCTCATCTGCTACAGCAAACACAAAAACTAACAACAAAGAATAAAAATAGCTAACATTTTATATCCTAGGTGCAGAGTGCTTATGAATAAAGATTCACTTCTCCACTATATTTCTCAAAGCTCATTTTCTTTGGGGGACTTTTGCCTGAAGATCTTAGCCATTATCCCTAAGCAAAAAATAGCCCGAATGGAATGGAATGGAATAGAAATTCTCTCTCAATCTCTCTGCATCTACTCATGGTCATCCCTCCCCATCCCTCTATCTCCAATTCCTACAATGTTATTAATCACAATTTACACTACAACGTAGGACCTACATATCCTACCCATACATACAGAATGGCACTATACAACATACAATCTCAACCCAGAATGTTATACTAGCCTTCCCAAACAGATGCTCTCTAGATGTTTCATAATTTAATTTCCAGGACTGCAACCCACTGGCTGCTTCAGCTCATGCTGATGGAATTGGAAATATAAACATCTGAAGGGTATGAAACTAGGAGAAGCTGCTGTAAACCCTCTTCCCTGTAAACATAGCTACACTTGTTCTTAAAATGATCCTACCTGGCTAGAATATGCATACAAATGATACAAAGATATAGGCAAAGACAATCAGATGGGTCTTCCCTCTGAGCATTTTCTACTCCAGACAGCTTTGATCTGAAGACTCAACCAACCCAACATGGATTTGGATGTAACTGTATTAACATTTATGGATTGAAGAAAGCACCTGCACTGGCCTCTGACTTGGGTGACCGGCATAAATGGTATGGGGGAAATGGTAGGAGGAGAGAAATATTCTCAGATCATACTGCCGTTCAGAGTGCAGAAGCAAGGGACTAGAAGCAACAATTGCCATTTCCGCACTAGACTGTTATAGTGTTATTATTCCACTTTCAACATCCTATGGAATCCTGGGGTTTGCAGTTTAGGGAGGGGCCGGAGATTCCACAGGATGTTGAAAGTGGAATAACAGCACTACAACAGTCTAGTGCAGAAATGGCCAATGTCACAAGCAATGCATTACTTTTGGGGTTCCAGCTTTTAAAAACTAACACAACAGTTGTTAACTCTGTTACTGTTTGGTACAATGAATAAAAGATATTCATTATTCCTAAAACATTTGTGTAAGAGTCATCTGGGTGGGAGTTTGGCCATTTTTGTAATATATTTTAAAAGGTTAAAAAAAAGGGGGAAATGACACATAACTCTTTCAGTTAATGAGCAACAGCAGAACAAAAAACAGTAATGAGTGATGAATTATTTTTTTAAAAAATGGATTTTCCAATTTCTATTTTCTGGAACCTTGGAAGGAGAAGGTCCAGGGAACTACTTGTCTTCCCTTCCCAGTCTTCCGTTACTGGTTTCCCTTTTTCCTTCAGTCTCAAAAGGTATGTTTGAGAAAGTGGGAATAAGGAACTCTGCTGCACAGAAGTGAGCTAATTAAAAACTAAGCTGTGGAGTAGTGGACATGAATAATGTGGATTTCCAGATCTTGGACCATGATTCCCAGCATTCTTGCTATTGGCTACGCTAGCTAGTTCTGTTAGAAGTTCCAGCACTATAATTTCTGGAGGGCTGCATTATTCCACCACCTTTGAAGGATGAGTTTTCTTCATGACACAGATTTTTTTAAATTGGGAATGTGCTTCCAAACCCCAACAATTCCTCAATTCCATATCACCTAATTTAATTAATACAAATTTATCAGAGCCTTCTAAACTAGCCTTTCCCCCAACCTGTGCCCTCTGAATGCGTTAAGATTACTACTCCTATCATCCCCAGGCAACTACAGCACTGAGTGGAACCAGTGGCAGTGGTTGTCCAACACATGTGGAGGATATCTGGGTTGAGGAACGCTGGTCTAAACTGTAACCTGTGTGCCTTCTTGATACATACGCATTGTTGTATAAACAAGCCACAAACAGAATTTTTAGTGCCCTGGGACAAAATGTACACATCATCCCTCATGCCCAGGAACACTCTTCTGGAAACTTAACCGCCTCTGCCTGTGATTTCACAAAGATTTTTTTAAAGTCATAAATACAATGCCTATACAGGGTGTTGACATGGAGTTCTGATTTTACATGTTACATATCTTTCTATCTGTGGAAATATAGATATACATACATACATACATACATACATACATATGCACATACACCCTAGGAGAGAAACAAAATTAGTTAGTGCTCCACTTTGGGAGAAAACGTGTACTTCCACAGACACCCAATCTTTAAATACGGCAGCATTACTTCTAATAATAGTCAATTTATTTAAAACAGCTTTAGTGGAAAAGTGTCACTTAAGCACCCACATTTCATAATTGTTCTTTATGACAATCCTTTGTAGCTTTTCCCCCAACTGTGTGGCAAAACAGTAAATCCTAAAATGAGTCCCCAATATCTCTCCCTTTCCTTTTTCATTCATTCTCTTGGGCTTTGTTCAGCTTCTTTCACTGCATAATTGTGTGTATCTTTTTGCCTGCCTGTATTATTTAAGCCGGAAAATGAATATCTCGGAGATCTCTAAAATATCCTCTCTCCTCATTTAAGGATTAAGTTGGATCTTTTTTAAAAAAAAATTCAATAACTTTTCTAAAGATATTGATCTGGAATAAAAGCACAAACCCCTATACTCTGCAGTATAGTTTGCAACAATGAAACCCAATTCTAATTAAAAATTCTCTCTATAGTTTAATCGTAGCTTTCTTGGTAACCTAAAACGGGGAAAAAGTATCAAACAAAACCCTCAGAATTCTTATTCAACTGAATCTATGGTAATCAATTTCATCCTTAAGTTCTCTGACTTCTAAAAAAGGCAAATTAAAAGCACAAAACAAAATGCAGATTTTTATTAAAACAACTTTTCTCTTCAAGAGAATCAAATTTGAAACTGCTGGGATTAAAATTAATATGAAAAAATAATATTTAATTTCATTGTTCACTGACTAGGAACTAAGATGCATCTCATTTCAAAATTGAAGTGTAACACCAGATTTTCGATGCCTTCTTGCATCAAAATTCTCCAGATTTCCATTTTTAAAGTTTTGACCTTAAAACTTGTACTTGTTTTTAAAAAATGAAATTGGAAAACACGATTTCGAATTAAATGCAGTAACTGGCTGCTTACATAAAGAAGTTTAAGGACTTGTACATTTTTGAAGGTTTTACATTCATGAAGAACATGATGTTAATGTGTCTATTTTGATATAATAATTTTTGATAAATGGGAAAAAAACAGGATCTTGTATCTGCACACAAGAGAGTAACAGGAGTGTTAATTGTCCTTCTCTTTACATTCAGAGGTACAATGCAGAAAGCTCTTGAAGAGATCTTTGTGAGTCTGGCCCACTCCCTCAAGACTTTTGTGAATCATCTGATAAAGACTTAATGATTGTGACAGGATGTCTTCAATGTTAGGCTTACAAAACAGTCACAAGCCCTGCAAGTCTTTTTGATAAACCCAATCGGCACTGATGTATTTCTCCACTCTGTCTAATTGGTGTAAAGTTTGCAGATCTGAGTCTCATATCTTTTACCCAGCTTGCTGCGTCCTCTCCTTTGACACCAGGTCAGGGTTCACATTCGCATCCGATTATCAAAGTGGCATTCATTAAGCAGCAGCCTGCCTTGCACCAAAATGAGTTAGCTTGAAGGAAAGAAAGCTCGGCCCATTTACTCAGCAGATTTTAGCATTTTCAGGAGCCCCAAATGTCACACAGTATTGCTACGTTCTGAAGAGTTTCAGACATCTCCAGCTGATGATTAATTGTGAGTGATGGGAAATAAAATCCAGTAAAGCCAGCTGCTTGCCATGGTCGGCAAAATTACTATAATGGATATAGGCTGCCAATTTTCCAGTTTTACTGGCAAGTCTTCCAAGTGTAATTAAGGGAAGTTATAAATGATATGGAAATCTATCAAGTCCCATTTATTTTCAGAGGACTCCTTCCCTAGGGACTTTTATCTTCAAGCTTATAGTTTGCTTTGTTGTGCTAATGATTTCAGCCACTTCTTATTTCTATTAAATCCCCAATATCCCATCATAAGAAGCTAGATCTACTTTTCTTACAATGATTTAAAGAAACAGAAACCTCTTAGAAAGTCATTTGCCTTTTATTTGGCCATTAAAAAAAAAAAAGAACTAAGTTGGGGCCTTACTTACTTTGTTGAAACTTAATTGCAAAATGCCTTTTAAATCAGACTGGGGACAACCTTAAAGAAATAAACAAGATTTTAAGGAGATAGATTCACCTACTTTTTTGAAAAAAATAAAATAAAATGTCAGCTCTGTAGGAAAAAAAAAGTAGCCTTTGATGGTACACATTTAGCAGAGAGTGGTGTTGCTCACTAATGTTGTTTGATTTGGAATAAAAGCATGAAAATGATGTGCAAAGGCCTAAAATTGGAGAGGTAAAGGATGAGTGCACCGTATTCCATTTCTCAATTTCATCCTTCAGAACCACAAAATGGGGGGTTATACAGTTACTGGATGAGATTTACGGTAACAGCTGTGGTCCTCCCACACAAGGGAGGACCTTCTAATGGGGTAAGGTCTGTTTTGAACAGACGGAGAGTTACAAAACAAGGTTCCCTATTAAGGATGAGCTCTAATATCCTTGGCTAAAGAATACAAGAGCAGTAGTCAGACTGCCTTTAAGAAACCCGAAACCACACATTTTGGTGCTTCAAGGACACACGCATACGCGCGCGCGCGCACACACACACAACCTGGAGCTATGTTGGAAAATGCAAACTGTTCATAAATGACAGGATGCAAATGCAAGAGAATTTTCTCCCAGCTACTCTCCAGCCACTGTAAAGAATGCACAGGAAACTGTGCCAGTGGCATATGGCTTTCTACTGTGCTGAACATTCACACAAAAGACAGGTTCATCAGTCATTGGCGTATCTGAGTTTAAAAAAAAAAAAAAAATAGCTTCTAATGGATGTTATTTAGAGCTTACCTGCTGCTAATACATTACTGGGGCTGGAAACCCTCATGACACTGGAACGGCAGACCATGAAATACAGGACGTGCGGAACATACCATGTTTGCCAGCTTATCCAAAATAATAAATAAGCTATTTAAACCCCGTGCCTAACATTGGGCCTGCTGCAAGGAACCCTGGGTCAGTCCTACACAGGCCAATTAATGCACAGCATCTGCTGCACAGAAGCAGTACACGAAGCACTTCCGAATGATTTCAGCAATTAAAAGAAAACTGTTTCCTGCCTGTTCCGACAGCAACTGTTTCAATGCAAGAGTGAGCATCAAATCATTGTGTGCAGCTGAAAAAAATAAGCTTCTTTTTTTTTTGCAGTTGGAAAAGAAGGAGGAGGGTGGGATAGAAATTTCTTACGGTATCGGATCATTCTTTTGTTGCCCTACATTGTGTTTTTCTGCCAAATTAGACAGAAAGCTCTGAGGACTTGCAAGGCCCTCTCTACTGTATCACCTTCTGGTGCACAGGAGCTCCCTAAAAAGAAGAATCAATATCAATCCTGCTGACTTGCCTGCAAAAATGAAAACCCTTCAATTACATTTTTAGCAGACCTTTATATTTTAGAAGACAGGTGCTTGAATAAAAATGCATGTGAAGGACTCATGGATCTGGACAGGGCTGGGGGAAGGGAAGTATCACACACATCTTTAAATAAAAATCCCCAAATAAACTAAATCTGGGAGAACAGGAACCCAAGACCTTCCATATCTGAAGCGCTGTTAGAATCTTATTTTATTACCTCTCTTTTTTGAACTCAAAAGACAGTGAAAATGAAAGTCCTCAGTATTCACATAGGAGTAGTGGCAACAGATTTAAAGAACTTAGCTAAGTGCTAGCTGGTATTACTGTTACAGCCTAATGACAAATTCTGGCCATAGGCTTATCCTCAACTGGACTGAACATACTTTTGCAGCACAGCCTGAGCTACGTAAAAATGCCCCCCAAAAAAGTGTGTGAAAGCAATGCAGGTTTTTCAAGAATCAACGCTAGGCTTTAAGCATCATACGCTGGTATTCACGCTACATGTAGATCGCCCTCCCCTTCCAAGCGGCTGAACTGTTTTGGCTATTGCTCATCCTTGAGGTTCTCCCTATCTCTGTGACTTGTTGGCATCAGACACCTATGTAGAAAACAAAATCAGGCAGAACTGGAGCCCTGACATTGTCCAAATCTGTGTAAAATAATTAGTGCCATTTCCCCCTTCCATCCAAATTAATTTTGAAACAGGAGCTACAGAGTTGAAAATATAATTAGCGGCAATTAACAGCGCTTGACAGATGATTATTAAACTTTTTATGCCACACTCCTTTAAAGAATGAATTTCAGTAGAGCGCATCCCAGCTTTTCTGACCCTTGATTAACCAGAGGTCAGTGACGTTCCCCTGACAGCAATAAGCACCAATCATTGTACCCCCACTTATCCACAACAGAAGTGCTCCCGGAGGTTCTAGAAATGTCCAGATTTCCCTTTGGGATGGGGGCAAGTTGACAGCCAAAGGGAAGGGAACATATTAGTTTAGAAATATTTTGAGGGAGTGGTGATCATTGGGAAATGTTATACGTTGGAAGGATGCTAAAATACTTCTTAAACATCTAAAAATAAAAATGTCATTGTTGTTGTTGTTTCATCACCATATGACTCAGTTCTGAAATAAAAGTGAGGAAGCCTACGTTCTGCATTTAAAAGAATGTTGTGTTAAATTCAGCAACTCAAGTGGAATGAATCTGGAGTCTTGTTTATATAGTCTATATATGAAATTTAGATTGGGCCTCCCCCAACCCCCAGCAACCAAAGCAGGAACTGAATTTCTAGCTATCAGCATCATTTTTTTTAAGTGTTAGTGTGACAAGTGACTAAGAGTACATAAAGTTAACACCAACACAGTAGAATATCAGTTGAAATGCTAACCCTTTCTTAAACAAAGAGCTACAGTAAAATAAAAGAGAAATCTGTGGGCTATTTACACAAGAGTGACAAGTGCAGCTAATCAATATTTGCTGCCCATTAAATTATATCACAAAGCTACGTAAAAGGCATTTTTAAAAGTGTGACTTAATTAACTAGGATTTTCCTATGCCTTCCCTGCTTTCATTGTTTTACAAAGCATTGCTAATTAACAGAGGTCATGAGAATTTATTTCAGACTTTTAAGAGCTGAACAGCAAGTAAGGTGTTAAAAGAAAAGGGAGGAGGTTACAAGCAACAAGTAGTATATTAAAAATATAACCTTACATTTTACAAGAAATTGCAGCCTCCCGTGGTGTGCTTAGTGAAGTGAGGGAAAGGGAGAGGATTGTAAGGTGTTTTTCGGTTTGCTGCATTTGAACATTTTGAAAGACAGAACAATGGCTGGACATTATCTGTAATCTCAGCAAGACATTTTTTCCCTAGGCTTTTAAAATTGAGTGTTTTAGAGCAGAGAGGTATTGGTCTAAAATTAAATAATTCTGAAAACATACACCTATCATTTGACTAGTAAAATAGTCCAGTTCTCCTTTAACATAGCATTGAAGAAATCTCCCATGTTTTATCTTGGATAGAAACCTATTACTGCAACATTTAAAGCATAGTCAAGCACTTCACTCAAGCAATCTCTGAATGAAGAATTATCTCTAAACCACGGTAATTATTATTCCAATATGATATGGTCTATACTAGCCACTGTTTGGTATCATGAAATGTCTTTGTCTGTTCTTTTAAATTAAAGGTTTTAAATGTAAATTAATAGTAAATGGTGAAAACAATGTATTTTTTAAAAAAAATCAAGTTCACACTGTAAGTCCTATTTATAATACCAAGAACATAGTTTAACAAATCAGATCTGTTAGAAATGTTTTGATTTTATTTAGTTGTATACAAATAGAAATTGATGCGACTTAACTCTGAGGCACCAATTATTGAATTATTCAAGCTTATTGAAGTTACTAACACTTTGCTATCAATCGTAACAATTTTTGCTAAAGAAAAAAGTGCAGTACCTCATGTGCAAAGACAATGTTCTAAAAAGGGTGGCAAGACTACACCAAAGTGAGTGAATATTCTGACTCCAGGCAATCTGCCTTACAAAGCACACCTCCCATATACTTTGTGGCTGAATTTCTTTTTAGTGTTATTCTTAAAATGGAATGTCAGTGTAAAACAGAATTAAAACCAAAGTATTGCCCATGCCATGTTGGGCATAAACATTAACCTAACAAAATGGAATGTTAAGTGTGGTGAGCTAAAGGAGTCATATGAAGAACTGCTTTTAATGCATCAATATGTTACTTAATGTTTATCTGCCTGTTTGATAATTCCCCTATCTTTGGGAGTACTCAAGGAACCTTTCAACATAAATTAAACATAAATCCTAGTACTCAAATGATAGAAAAAAGTCACACTTGCACATACACACACATACGCACACAGGTCAGGTGAAATCACCAAATAAGGCTGTCTGTCCCCAGTATAAAATTGTTGCCTATCATAGTTTAACCCTAGATAGTGATCTTCTTCTAAATGTGTATAACTGGTCATGAACTAAAATGAATGGCTCCAGATGGTAACGTGCACTCCTATCAAAAGATGCATTCTGCCAGTTCAACAGAGTTTGGATTAACATCCAGATGTACATCACACAGATCGGACTGCACCGTCACTGTTTCTTTCTTTTCCACATTTTATAATATCTAGCAGGTTGAGTGTTGTTAATTATATAACAAAAATATGTTTAGGCTTATAATCTAACACCTTAATTGAAAACATATTGAGCAAGATCAAAAAAACTGTGGACTTCATCCCATGTGACTTACTTCTTAAACACAGTGACCCGCCATCCCCACCCCAGCTGTATAGCAACATACATTTGGTGGTGTACCTGTTTAACTATAATGTTGGGCTTTTATTTGAAGAAAAAGCCACCTTCACATACGAAGAGAACGCATAACTGGGATCAGGGAAATGCTGTAGAGTCTACCCCTGATGTGATGCTTAGATATTAATGTCTGTAATGAAGATGCCTGTGCCTGAACAACTTGTTCACACTGAGGTTTCCAGGGAATCAAAACTTAGGCTGTACCTACCCAGTGGCATAAAAGCCAACGTGCAAGCGGCAGCATTAAACTATGGTTCTTTGCTATAGACAGCCTACATGAATTAATGGATGGATACAGGTTGGGAAAGCAAGGTAGCCTTGCTTCTAGTAATCAGGTAATGCTCCTTTCACATGATACACATGTGAAATGGCCTAAAATTAAACATTCTTCTATATGTTCTATGGATCCTAACTATGATATCGAAAAAAATTCCTCAAATTTCAGTATAATGTAATGGCTGCATTTTGTCCGCAAATTACAAGCCCCAAATTTCTATTTATTTCAGTAGAACTAGCTACTCCGTAATTTAGGCAGAACTACACTCTTTCAAGTAAACACACTGGCCTAAATTCAACTTCTAGTCCCAGCTAGAGTTGAAACAATTTGTGTGTGTGTGTGTGTGTGTGTGTGTGTGTGTGTGTGTGTCTTAAAGTCACCTGTCAACTTATGGTGACCCCATGAATCTCACAGAATTTTCTTAGTCAAAGAATAGTCTGAGGTGATGTTGTCAGTTCCTTCATCTGAAATATAGCCTACAGCACCTGGTGTTCCTTGGCTGTCTCCCATCCAAGTACTAACCATGGTGTTTTTAGGATATTTAGGAACAACTGGTGGTCCATAACTGCTGATCTACCATTCAGCAACTGATTCAATGAGTCTACTTTAATTGAGACTAGGAAGTGGATTAAACTACATTTTCACATTGGTGCGCTGAAGTGGCCCATACTTTTCAGCTCCAAAATAAACATGAGATGTGAAATTGACTGCTATGCAAAATTCCCCAGAATTTTTCTTACTGATGCTAAGCACACAGTGTAATTTCCAAAAAATAAGATGTGCAAAAACATATTGCCAAACAAATAACAGTACACAGTTCAGACAAATAGATCAAAAGGAAAATGGTTTAGCAAAAAATCAGTGGACAATGTTAGAAAGCAAGCACAGTCATATTATACTCAGCCTACAGCACCATCCTACAGTCTAAAAACTTGGCCATATTCAAACAAAGACGGTCAACCATCCTCTATATACATCCTAAAATTTTCTTTTCTTAAGTAAAATACATTCTGGAAATCATGAATCTTCCTGCAAGACACTGTATAATTGTGCTCAGCTCTGCTTCATCAAATTATCATGCAGCAATATTTAGCAGAGTTTACATAGAGAAAATAGGTGGTATTCCTTCAGTTTTAGTGTAACCTTCAACTCAAAACATTTTTGCCATTTCCCAGTAATATTGTTTCACAGCTCATTATATTATTAACTGGTAAATACTCTAGAAAATACAAAGGGTACTTAAGTACTCCTTAGGCTGCCTGAAATGTAGAGGGAAAAACACTAAATCGGGACACATTCAAACAGTAGGACAAAAAAACCCTGAGTGTATAAGAGTTCCCTTCCCTTGTTCTTTGAGGCTTTGAACAGCTACGATAATGATCCTTGTCCTGATGGACAGCCAAAACATGTAAGCTGAATTGCGCCATCTCACCGCTTATTCAGTCTGGATAGCTGATACAACCTCATCTCCTTTCAAAAAAACTTTTTGACATCAGTCCTGGAAAGGAAGGATTTACGCTAAACTCCCTTTCAACGCCACAAACGTGTTTTTGCAATTAAAGCTGCCCAATTACCATCGACAAGTCCAAGTCGGCAGAACATAAGCCTAGGCTGTTCAAATGCTTTGCTTTGCAGTGTCTCCTACAAAAACCCACAGGCAGGGAGAAACAGGGGCAGCGGGAGGAGAGAACGAAATCTCTCCTCATTATTCAACAACTTGTTTGGTATTGTACTGCATTTCTTTTGGAATGTTTGATTGTATGGAAAGAATGTTTTCCCCATTTTAATTTCCTGGCTGACGGCCCACGTTCTTATGGTTCTACTTCTTCATGTACACAAAATCTACAGCAGACACACATAAAAAGATACACCACAGTATCTCATGATTTTCAATCCATTCTAATGTGACAAAAATAAAATACATTTAGTAAAAGTGAACAGTTCTGTCCCCAAATCTCCCTCTCTCTCTCTTACACACACACACACTTGCTTAATACCTTCCTTTTTTTCAGGTTTTACTACACAGAGGAATGGCAGGATTCATCCCCCAACGACACTAAGAAAATGGCAGTAGTCAGTTTCCTATCTACCTTTTAGTCATGCTGAAAATCATTAATCGTTAAAACTGGCAGATCTGATGTGTTATGGATAGTTGTGTGTTTTTTTTAAAAAAAACTTCTTCCCAGGTTGTGAAATCATTTATAAAAGTTAGCAGACAAAACATTTCATGCATTTTTCTGGGCTAAATGGAAGTGCAACAAAACCTGTCCACACAACAAGGTTCCCCTCACCTGTATGTTGGTAGCTTCGAGATTTCAACTGAAGCAACATGGTTAGATTCCAGTGTCCACAGTTCACCCGTTCTGTGTGTGTGTGTGTGTGTGTGTGTGTGTGTGCGCGTGCGTGTGCGCATGCGTGCTTCAGGCAGAAACAATTCAACTTTATCTTTAATCATAAATTCTACCCCTTGCTGGTGTATTCTGTCAACACAAAGGGGGAAGACTGATACGAGAGTAAGTGAGCTGTGTGTATCAGCATACTGTCCATTCATAGTAAGCCAAGATAAGACAGGAATCCTGGCTTACTGTTCAGTGTGAACAATGCCATTATGTTTACAGAGGTAAAATATTAGGGGTTGAGTTTTGATGAGCTTTAATTGGTGCATTTAGTTCGGTAATTTGTAAAGGGCAATTGCAATAAGTGTTCACAATTTTTTTTAAAAAAAAGATTATTATTATCTGAGATGCTTTTATAAACTGAATAAATATTTATGTATGGCTTTTTCTGTGCTAATATAAAAAGACAATGTTTAAAAACTCAGAGGACTTTGATATATTCCTTTTTTAAAAACTATTACTAGTAATGAGCAGCTTTAAGATTGAATACCAAAAGGAAAAAAAGTGTTCATTATTATGAATACAAAGAATTTCTTGTCAATATCTTTACAAGATAACACACCACTGGAATAAATTTGTTCTCTGCTTGCTCACAAAGGTTATGCACAGCATCACAATGATTTCAGCTGAATTCTTGTCTAAAGATGAGCTGTAAGCACTTTCCTTAGCAAGCAACATTTGCAAAGAAAGCTGATCTGTTTTTTCAAGAGTAACAGAGTTTGAGGAACTTGTTACCAAGTATACGAGCAATCACAATTCACAGTCAGTCAGGGCTCTGATACACACAGGGTATTTGCATCTCTCATATTTACAAGCATGCGGTTTTAGTAAAAGCATCTTCAGGAAATACTTTAACAATATCACAGAATTGCCCTAATATTTATTATTCGTTTGATTTATTTTATGTCATATCTTGCCTCTCTCCTGGAAATCTGCTTAAATCGTATACTTTAAAAAAAAATTAAATAAACATTTCTATTAAAAGCACCAAGTTAAATTTATTTATTCATTTATTTGGTCAATTTATACCCTGCCTTTCTCCTGCCACGAGACCAAGTTAAAGCAGTTCAAAACACATTTCACAGCCTGATATCCCTGTGAGGAATGACATGAAAAGAAGAAAACGTCTCACCATGTCTCCGGGCTTTACGGAAACTGCCACTACTGCTCCAGGCATTGGTGACCTCACAATGCTGGTAGTATCTTCCACCAGTTTTTCTGGCATGTGCTTATTCAGTTCCGCAGCAAGCTTAGTCAGTATACGTAACTTGTACTGGGAGCATGGGAGAAGAAAGTGGAGAAATATGTTACAAAATCAAGCAATATCGAAAGATGATTAAATTGTGAATAATATGACTAATCAAATGGAAACAAGGCAAATGAAACATTCTAAACCTTCACGTTTGTATCTAATATACACTTTGTATGTGACCTGGAAACTTGCTTTCTCATGTGTAATTGTTTATTTTTTTAAAAAACATTGGAAGCAAAATGAGTGAAGGTATCTTTCCAAATTCAGTTAAAAGCACTGCTATGTTACCTATATAGGAGGCAAAATAAAAATTTAATAGTTTAAATAATTACTATTTTATATTTACTTTAAATATTTAGACTTAAATATATATTTTAGTAAAGGTTTTAAGAAACAGTTCAATCTATCTTTGAAGTGGTGTAGAGTGAAAAACACATTAAACACAACCTATAATTTTGCAGATGTTCAACAATTAAAAATATTTTGCAATTTCTCTGCTAATCCACACTTTTCTTGCTATACTACATAACTCAAACTTATTAACTTAAAATGATGGTGAGATTTCAATAATACCAATTATATACTGTGGTCCCTTTTTAAAAGCAGCTGAGAAAGAATCTCTCCATCTACAACTAATCATGCTTTACAATTAAGGCAGTATAAAATGTGGACAACTAATTGAAACAATAATATATCACAGTAAATGAGGTGAAGAGAGATCCGGATGTAACTTTAGGTAAATAGACTCACTTTAAAAGCATGAAGCACCATGAATTCCTAGTCTGACAACTGTCCGCACAGTGGAACAAAGTCCACAAACTCCATGCACATACACACACAGACACACACCTCAGCTTCCCAGTTTCTTACAAGAAGCCACAGGATTCTGGTAATCCAAACTTTCCATTTTAAAAAGTGCCCAAAGCAGAAGCTATATTGAATAGGTGACAGCAAATAATCATAGTTGTCGTTATCATTGTCATCATCCAATGTCATTTTCTGTGCTAGACAAAGTTCTTTATTTCTTCAAACAACTATTACATTCATCCTTCTCAAGAACTACACACTTTTTTAAAGGGGTAGAAGATCAATTAACATTGTTCTCCTTAAAAAGCAATTTTTAACCTAACAAGTCAACACAAGTGCTGCAACTGGCCTCCCCTCTAGGTTTGCCTTTTTGTTTTAATCTGAAAGACTGTTCATACTTTGTAGCCAAGTCAGTTTTCATTTCTATGGCACCAATTTTAAAAGCCTACCAAGGACGCTGCATTCAGAAATCCAGCAGATGGCAGCAGGTCTCTGTGAGAAAGTTACTAGCTTTTGGCTTCTACCACCAGCTTATTATCAACAGTATTGACGATAAAGTTTACCTTGGAAGGGCATATAGTAATCCAGTTTGCTCCAGCATCAGCTGGTATCAGCATCTCAGTTTTTGTTTGTTGTTATTTTCTAACATTGGGCTTTCACTTCTAAAAACAAAGTTATGTGCACTTTTCAACCCCATTGTGCAAATATGTTTAAACCACATTAACAGTTCTGATCACCTATTGCTGGGAAATTCCAGATCCTCAGGGCTCTCTGGCCATTGATCCACCTGCCATGCTATCCCTATCCATTGTAGAGTATGGGTTTCACACCACATTCTCAGGGTTAATTCTCAAACTTAATTTTTGTACAGTAGTGTACACTCAGCATATGTGTGTGTGTGTATGTGTGTGTGTGCTTGTTCCGTTCTTTTGGCATGGGCTGCCCATAAACCCTATTAAAAGCAAGCAGAGGACTCTAGAATCTGCCTAGTTTAATTATCTAGCTTTTAAATAACACAAGTAGAACAGAATGGCTAGACAAACAATCTCTAGGACAACTTGCTCATAATTTTCAGTTGTGGAACACCAGCGTTCTGAAAAGTACATTGGAAAACCACTGATTAATGGTGAACAAGGAGACAATGCAATGGAGACTTGGTTAGATTGTCCTTTGTTACCCAACTGATTGGGCTCTGGCCCTATTCTCTCTCTTCTCTCTCTCCCCCCCCCTTTTTTTTTAAGCAATGTATCCAACAGTCAGGGTGAATGTAAATTAATCGGGAATGGTTAAGTATTCTAACCACATGAAACACAATCCTCTGAGAACTGGCCCAGCATCAACCCTGTGAAATGCAAGGTAGCTGTGGTAACTCAAGATTCACATCTTTATGTAACGCCCACTCATTTTAGTGAGGCTTCTATGTTGTTGCTGTTGTGTGCCTTCAAGTTGTTTCCAACTTAATGGTGAAGCTATCTACTGGGGTTTCTTGGCAAGATTTCTTCGGGGAGGGTACCATTGCCTTCTTCTGAAGCTGAGACAGTGTGACTTGTCCAAGGTTTCCCACAGGGTTTTCATGGCTGTGGGGGATCTGAAACCTGATCTCCCAGAGTCCTGGCACAACTCTTAAACAACTACACCACACTATTTCACAAGTCTCCTATACACCTTCCTAAATCCTGCAATACATCACATATATAAACAAACAGAAAAAATAAAAAGAGAGTTGCAAAGCCAGGGCAGAAAATAACAAAATGGGTAACTTTTTTTAGAAAGTAAAAAAAAAATCCTATCATAATGCCAGCACTTCTGGGAGAGAGAGCCATATTTTGTCCTTTTCAGTATTAAAAGAAGGGGAAGAACGAGATGTGGCGCAGTCTTATGGCACTTTTAAGACTGACCATTTTATTTTGGCATAAGATTTTATGGAACTCAAACCACTTCTTCAGATCCATCAAATAAATAAGTCCCCCCTCAAACACACATACAAAATCAGTAGTTGCATTAGTTTAAAATTAGCCTGGATGACCCTCTAAGATAGCACTGGAAAATTCTGTTCTCTAGGATTTCCCAAAACTGACACCTAGAAACCTGTTTGGGTTGCATGGAAAAAGAAGCCCAAGTACCGCAAGCTAACAAAGTACACAGAGGAGAGGACAAGGGACACCAAAAATATTCTGAAAATGCAGCTGAAGTAGCCCACTTCTGACAGACATAATTTCACGTCTGTCAGTTTACATTTCCTTAAGAAGAGAAAAAGATTTTTTTCTTTTTAGTTCCCATTATAACCAAAATGGTTGCCTCAAATAAAACACCCACCATCACACCGTGGAAGCCTGTTTGCAACGTAAAGTGGAGAAGACAAGGAGAGTTGATGGGTTTTGATAGCCAAAGTTGCCAGAGGAATTGCTATACTCGGTGACAGGCCAAATAACAACATCTTCTGCTTGTTTCTTTGCTCTTGACTGTTTTGCAATCAAGACATACAAGTGTCTGTCGGTTTTTAAAGGATATGATCCTTCAGTGAAAATTATAGTGCAATGAAAGCTTTTTGCTTCTATTAAAATTCATCTGAGTCATGTGGCAAGGGAAAAAAGCTTGTAGAGTAAATTCTGCTGTCAGTCTAATAAACATTCTGTTCAGAGAGTCTATCTATCAAAAGATAAATTATAGTTAAAAGTCCTTCATTAAACCTAGGGGGGATATAATTACATCAAATTGCACAGTTTCAGTATCCATAGCAAACGTCTTCCTTTTATAAATACTTTCAAAATAATAATAAAAATAACCTGCATCTTCAAAGGAAACAAATATCAAGTTCGCTTCTCTAGACTGACACCAGATTTTCCACATTATGTAGCTGTAGATTGTAAAGAATACATTCAGTTGTTGCTTAATCTCCAAGACATATATTTTTTAATATTATCCAGCTTGAAAACTACGCTGTTTTTGTTCTTCCAAAGAACAATCAAGCTTGTACCACTGACTGTTAAAACGAGGAGCAAGGAACAGGGTGAGGAAACTGTTCCCAACTGTTGTGCAGTAAAAAGCTTCCTCCTCTCTGTCAACCATCACAGGCCCTACCAACCCTACTGGTTTTTACTATCTTCATATTTCCCTATCTTCTGGATTCCTTTCTCTGCAGGACTCCTGCTTTCCTTGGAATGAGATGTGAGAATCAGTAAGCCAAAAGCTTTCAAATGCAGGCCTTTGTTATTGATGAGCTGTTCCCTTTCCTTTTGTATTTGTTTATTGTTCTTTAGACTGTTTTGAGGGGGGGAAATGAGCTATTGTAATTAAAAAAAAAAGGCAAAAAAACAACAGTCAACTTCTCAGGAAGGTCCTTTGTTTGGGGGCACAGTTGGGGACAAATCACCCCTCTGAACGTAGGATGGCAAAGAAGTATAGGCAAGGGATCTCTCTCTCTCTCTCTCTCACACACACACACACACATTGTATCCAGTGCATTTCTACTGTCACTGAATGCCAGCAAAATCCTCCTCCCCCTTCTTAAAAGCATTCCTTTGTAAAACAGTTCCTCAGCATTAAAAAACAGCCTGACAGAGGGGTGCCTGTGAGCTGCAGAACACATACCAAGGATGTTAACATGTAGGCTCATCTGAGAAATGTGCAGGGCTTTGGAAGACCAAAACAATGCCTGGCTCAGAAACAAAGGTGACTGAAAGCTTACCAGTACCACCAAATCACAATCCTTGCATCTGTAGTTTAACTGAAAGGTGACCAAGCTTTAAATCAGAGATGAGGACCCTCAAACAGGATTTCCCCCCTCTCCTTTAAACATTGTGAATGTGAATTGAGTGGCTGATGAGTAAAGGAGCAGCCAGCAAATGCTCAAGGGCAGGCAGGCATTTGCAAAAATCACAAATTGAATGACTGAAAAGAGAAACAGTAGAGAGCCACTGTGGTGTAGTGGTTTGAGTGCTACAGCCCTGGAGACCAGAGTTTGATTCCCTGCTCAGACTTAGGCCCGTTTCGCATGGCATTTTCCAAGCGAAAGGGCACCTGGAGCATCGCGTGATTGTGAGGAGCGATCTGCACGACGCACTCGCAATCATGAGATGCTCCAGGGGCCGGCAGGCGCCAATTGCGCACCTTTTCATTTTTGGCTAGAAGCCGAAAATGGTGCGTGATTGCGCATTGCTCCCGGGCCCCACGTGCACTTACCACGTGCACTTACCTGGCATACTCTGGAGCCGCGACGGTCACGCTTCCTGCCCCAGCGCAGCCTGAGAAGGTCCCAGGCTGCACTGCAGAAGGAAAGGCAGGGCTCTCGTGTGAGCAGGCAGCTCATGCAGAGCCAAAGGATCCCAAATGCGAGAGCCTCTCGCTGGAGTCTGCTTGCGCGATCCCTGCACCCCAGCGCCAGAAGAAGGTAAGGTGTGGAAAGGGCCATAGAAACGTACTGGGTGACCTTGGGTGTATCACCCACGCTTAGCCCCAGAAAACCCTGTGATAAGTTTGCCTTAGGGTCACCATAAGTCAGAAATAAGTTTAAAAGACATACAAGAGGGAAACAACAGCAAGGTTTTCTATTTAAAAAACTGCTTTGGTAAACCTCTCATGAAATACCAGTTCCACCTTTTGTCATCCTTGTTGAGTGCAAACCTGCCCAGTCACAGTTCACTGGCAGAAAAAAGATCCTCAAGGGAACAGGAAACTGAGTCATATTGAGTGAAACCATTGGTTCAGTATTGCCATGTGTGTGTGTGTGTACCTTCAAGCTGCCTGTGTACCTGTCTTCCATTGCCTTTCTCTGAAATTTAGTCTACTGCACTTGGTATTCCTTGGCAGTCCCCCATTCAAATATTAACTAGAGCTGACCCTGCTTAGCTTCTAACCCTCCAACATTTCATAGATGAAAACTTAGACATGTGTGGGCAAGCAACACCAGAATGTGGTCAAGATGAAAAAAAGATGTTAGTGAGGCAGAACACACAAGCTAGGAGAGGCTTGCAGCAATTGTTTGAGCCTCCTGGGAAAGGCAAGGTGCTGACCTTCCTCTCCTTCCCTCTCTACCTGGTTGAGTGCGAGCTACTTCTGCACTGTGAGCTTAGTTTGTACCAATGGAAGTAAGGTGGGGAAGAACAGAGAAAGTGGGAGGAGACAGAGAGAAAGCTGGGACACTTTATAAACTGAAAAGGTAGGACAAGGGAGGGTCAAGTGGGACAGTCCTTGCCAAATCAGAGCAGTTGGGGGTATGCTGCCTGAGTTCCATCTTGGATAGACTCAGCAATGCTGATGTTTCAGGTGCAATTACCAAGTAGAAATGACCTTTGTATATGCTAAGAGTGAGGGAATGACATTTTCCCTATGCTAAGAGTCAGTGAAATAATTATTACCTCAAAGACTTTTATTTATTCAGACACCTTCTCATAATCACAGTTGCCTGGTGGATTTGAATCTGTTTTTTCAAATTATATTCATCCTGTGATACTTGGTTACTGTATAATTGGTTATACAGTACAATAAACATGCAATCCTACATAGGATGAATGGATGGCACATATACATGTACACATGTGTATATCCTGTAAGATAAGAAAAGGACCATATGCAACAGTTACAATAGCTGATAATTCAGTCACACTAGTTTTTCCTATGTCAGCCCTGGTCCTGAAGTTGAGAAGCCATAATCTGTCTCTAAAATGAATAGAAACATATTTCTTGGTCAGTTCTAACTCAGCCATTTTAAGCTGAAGTCTACTTATGAACTAAATTCAATCGCTATTCCCAGTAAATCAATGGGACCATTCAGCAGTTGCTTAAATGTGTGCGCTCAGGTTGCAGTGCTGAGAAGAGGGAGAAAGGACAGCTAAATACCCCAGGCATGACTGTATGGAGGCAAAATACCCTGGTCTAGGAAGCAACAATATCAACAAATCAAACAATATATTACAAAATAAATTTTGTTATCTCAAGAGACCAGAGTGTCTACATCTATTGCTTGTGATCGTCATCTTGTCCCAGGCCCAGTTCCAGCTCTCATTAGCCCTGTTTAGCAACTGGACTGAGCACTTTGAACTTCTTTCCTCTGTCAACTAAGGAAAGCACACCATGCACCTCCAGTCTATGTAAGCTGATGCTACAATGAAATGTGTACCTTTTAAGGTGGCACAGGACTCATTGTCTGCCACAGTTGTCCACAACAGAAACTCACTTTGACACCTGGCTAATAAGTATATGTTCCAGGAAGTTAGTAAGAACTTAGAAACTATACACTTGAGTGACCAGTGCTTCAAGTATCTTAGATGGCATACAATTGGCACTCATTTCTGTTGTTCCAGAATATTAGCAGAACACACCTTCCATTCAGATGGAAATTCATCTACATGCAGTGGGACTTAGTTTCTAGTAAATATCTTTAAGACTGTATCCTAAACTCTCTTATATAGTTCTCTTTACTTCAAAATTCTCATCATATATATGCTTAATTGGCATGGCATAAACTGAAAAATACATATTTAGATTATTTACACTTGACAGTTTAAAAGTACTCATCTTGTTTGAGTTTCATTCTACAAATTGATTAAATACAGTGAACTATCTTCCATCCCACAGCTCTCCATTGATACAACCACCATTACCTGAGGGAAATGTCTATGATCACAGTAACTGAAAAATGCAGTGCTACGATCAACAAACAAATGTAGTAATTTAATTTAAGCCTGAAGATCCCATTTCGTGTGAGACATCATCTGTGTGAACATGTTCTTAGTGAGCATTTCGCTAAGAAAAATGAGCTACTTCATAATGTTAACAGAAATGTCAGCTAAGGGCCTTTGGAGTTAATTTATAGCCAAAGGTAAAGGTTCACTTTCCCTGCATAAAACAATTTGTACTTCAGGAAGGAGGACTAAACCCCTCATCTAATATATAATACAAAAGGGGCTACTAAAAACACATATAATGAATGGGGGATAGAAATGAGAATGTCACCACTATGCAGTATGTGTCCCAGGAACAAAAACTTAATTAAAATAGCAATTAATTTTGCTCACACTTCCCACTTTTAAATCCACCACGTAATACATCATACCCCAGTAGGGAAAACTTCCCAATAAGGATTAAGGCTTCACAAAACAGATTCCTTCCACTTTAGGTTAAGGTTGAGCAGTCAGAGTCAAAAGCATACAGAAATAAAGCATGTAGCTGTCCTCCTTGTGTGGAGTTACAACACAGCCAGACAAGGTAAAATGAACAGATAACAGTTAGAAAATGGTTTGAATAGCAGAGCTCTGTACATCTGCAGTCACTGGAGCAGCCTGTTAGCATAATGCTTTGACAACTCCATCAACGCAGTCTCAAGGTAGCTGTCAATCAGGACGCATCATTTAATACAACAGCACTCAGAGGATTTTCCTCCTATAAGCCACATGACAGCGTATCTACAGCTCTATTTACACCGGCGCCTACTTCTGTTTACAAGGCGCTTGTAATTAGAAAGCATGCAACAGGCAGCAATATTATTCAGATCTCCATTTTGCCAGCTTGCCATGCAAAGTGTGATCTTGCTTCACAGAGTCATGCTAAATGACAAAAGCGCTATTTTTCTTCAGCCTCTGTGCTCAGACAGCACTTCATTTGCAGCTATCTATAATTAGATTAATGGTGTAGTGCAGCACAAAGCAGGCCCACTTCACATCAGATAGCATATGAATTAGGACAAACACTTATTTCAATTCCAGGCAGAGAAAGCAGTGACTGGGGTATTTAGCATACCCTTTATGGTGGAATGAGATGTTAATTGTGTACCATTTACCTCTAAACTGCTTGCTTGTTGTATAAATCACTGGGCTAATTGATGCAGAGATAGAAACGTAGCCACAGGCAAGAAAGCAAGGGAATGAGAGCTGAAGATGGTGGATAAAGGATTATCCAGTAAAACCATATGGAGATGAGGTTCCTTTGAAACCTGCTCATGAGCTGAAGACTTCTTGAAAAAACTACAAAAAAAAAAGTGCCATACTGATGTGTTGAGAAAGAGTTTACCTCATTGCTTAGAAGCAATATCTTTAAGCGGGCAATGGTGTCAACAGAAAACTAAATGAAGACATGTGTTCAATGAGTTCCAGTGGGGGAGGACATATTAGCCTGTTGTAGCAAAGACAACAAAGAGTGGCACATTAAAGACTAACTGTTTTATTGTGGCATAAGCTTTTCTAGAAAAGAGAGCACCTTCTTTATCAGATACATGAAATAGACTCAAGTCTACAAAAACTTCTGTCACGTAAAGATTGTTTTTCTTTAAGACACCACAGTTTTTGTTTATGAATAGTCTTCTTGCAAGAAATTATGACAAAAACCAACAAGATGAAATAAGAAAAAAAATCAATGTAATAACCGCAAGGAACACTCAGAAAGTTACAAGTGCGAGTATTTTCTGCAGAGAGATACAAACTATAATACAAGTAATGATATTCAAGATAAACAAAACTCCTCACTTAGTTCGGCCAAAGACAAGTCAAAGCAAAAATATCCTCGAAAGTACTCTATATGGATATCTGATCAATATTGTTTTGTTGCTGTGTGCCTTCAAGTTGACTCCAATTTATAGCAACTCTATCACAGGGTTTTCTTGTCAAGATTTATTCCAAGGAGATTTTCCACTGCCTTTGTCTAAGGCTGAGAGACGTGATTTACCCAAGTTCATCCAATGGGCTTCCATGGTTTTGTCCAGGGATTCTGCAATACCATGCAAAACCACTGTACCACTTGGACTCTAATGCAAAACAAAATAGTTTGATGCAAGAGAATTACTAACAGCAAGAACACTTGCCAGAATTATAACTCTTGCCGGAGTCACTCACCAGTTATAATTCTTCCAAACTCTGCCATTTCCCTGAGTGGTTTGCTACCTAGATGCTTAAATTTTATATTAACAAAGGGTATTAATTGTAATTTTTTATTAAAATATTTCTATCCTGCCCTCTATCCTGAAATCAGAGGACAATGTACAATTAAAACACCATGAACCATTTAAAACAATTCCTGATAAAAACAATAAAATAATGTTAATAGGATAAAAAAAATATTAAACAGATCAACAAGTCAAAACAGCAGAAAAGGCTAAAACTGTTGAAAGCATGTGTACGCACACTTAAGAAAAAAAAAGATGATGCACCACCAGCTTTTTTAAAAGCAACGTTTTAACTCAGGGAATAAAAGAAACCAACAGAATCTTTTTACTGTCAGTTTTCTAGCAGTATGTAGTCTCTTGCTGGTCACATAACAAGGCATGATTTTCTTATATTACTTTCCTTTCATGGTTCTAACATGTATAAAAGAATGAGTGACTACCACATCTAAAGCAGGATGGGATTCATGCAGCCCTCCAGACTACAGGTCCCAGCAATCTAAGCTCCAATGTAGTGAGGAACTCTGGGAGCTGTAGTACAACATCTGGAGGGCCATAGGATTCCTGTCTCAGTGTAAAATGTGATGTATTCCCTTGCCCTCAATCCACTTATACATGATAGGGGTATTATACTGTACAACATCAGGTGGGCACACATTTTCTATTTTAATAGTATGTAGAAATTAGTATCTATGTATACATGCTTGCCTGAAGTTTGGCCTGAATCATGTTTGCATTTGGACATTTAAAAATCGAAGCCCTGATTCTTTTCCAAGTCAAAGCCCATATTTCCGTCTAACAAAGAGAGATGCGCTTCATTCTTACTTCTCTGCTTTAAGCATCATTTTGAAACACCTAAACAATAAAGTAACAGAAACAGAATATCTGAACTGAACTCTTCATGAAATTTACACCATTTATTCTCTGCTAGTGGCTAGTGCAAGCTGGTCAGTCAGGTTCCAGTCTGACCTTCTGTGAATCAATACTGGAGAAGAGGCCAGAGAAAAAAGGTGAGAGAGACAAACCATGGCACACACAGACACAGACACAGGTTTTAAATCTGCTTTAACTGTCAGGCTGTATCCCAAGAAACTCTGGAAACTATAGTTTGTCCAGGGGTCTGGACATTTCAGAGAAAATAATATTTTCATTCAACTATAGTTCCAATTATCTTTGGGGGGAAAAGTTGAAGCTGAAGGTATATAAACTAGCAACCTAAGTTAAACAGAGGCCTGGAGCCACACATCTGGGTCTACCAGTATTCTGCTGGTAAACAAAAAGTAAGCTGCTCTTTAGGCAACCAAGGACACTCAAAACAGGTTCCAGTCTGGCGTGTGCCCAGTTGTATGGATGTGTTCCACAGAAATAAAGCCACAGACAATAACACCTTAGGGGGCTGTGGCTGAAGGTAAGAGATGGGTCCCAGATCCACAAGAACAGGATACTATTGTTTTAAATAATGTGCTTAGGTTTACCATTATGTTTTTGACTTCAGGGTGAACAAACAATTTAAACATCACTTTGTGAGGTGTTGCTGCACAATACTTTAAAAGAGCAAATGCAATATTGCAATGTATTTTCTGATCCTAAGAACTTTCAGGATCCCATCTGATTTTGCTTTAGAAAGAAAGACGACTATGTTTTTCTTTAGGTAGTAACAGCTTTCCTTTTGAGGATTCTATACATGAGTTATGACATTTATCTCTCAAGCACATAATTTCTCTCTACTTTTTCTTACAAACACCAAAGAATGAAAACGTTGACCAAAATGCTCGATAGCCCATACATAGTTCTTCCTCCCACTCCATTCCATATATAAAATAGCCCTGCTGGGATCAGTATCACTCAGTATCAATCAAGAACAGCTTCTTCTTTCTCACTGAAAACTTTGGGTAAGCCTTCAAGTAAGGCATGAATGGAGCATTCTCCCAGTCTGCAGCCATGAAGGTTCTGTTTAGCTAGCATGGTGGACAGCCACTTTTAGACTTGCCCATCCTGACCCAAAGCTGCCTAATCCTCTCCCTCTTTTGAAGTCATCTCAAAAGTGGCCTCTATCCAATCTTTAAGCAGCAGATTTGACAAATTAATGATACATTTATTCTGAGGAGCTGCGTTTTCCTCCTCTGCATCTTTTTTCAGTTGTGTCTTGAGAAGGAATTATCACACCCATACAGATTAATAACTCAACCAGAGATTTATGAGAAAGCATTATCATTCTTGGACACCAAATTTGGTTTTGGACTGACCAATTCACGACAACCTCAAGTTGTTTCTCACACTCACAGCAAGTTTCCAATTTTATGAATTATACTATGAGGGAAGAGATGTCAGGGTGGAGAGTCAACAAGCATGACTTCATAGTTTTGTTATTGCCTGTTCACTCAGTCTGGAAAGAGCTTTTGGATGCCCTTGCTGTCTGCCTGTGTTTTCCTTATCCTGAAAAATTTGTTACCACTTAACAGCTCACAACTGACTCCACATAATTTGTAACGCTATAACAGATGCCCTTCTTCTTTCTTTGTCTCATCTAAGCCAATTTCACATTCTTTCTTTCCTTATCTTCATTCTGTCTCATGGAAGCATTCCCAAGCATATACACCTATATGGACACAAATACTCCTCTCTCTCTCACTTGATGCTGGAGTCTTTTATGGCTCTGTTACCTGAAAGAATATACCTCAAGCAGCATTTCATATGATTGTTAATGGCCTTCTCAATGTTGTATTTTTCTGCTGCTCAGTAATGTGTGTATATATGGGGAGGGGGAGTGTGTTTCTGTAAGCAGGCCATTGCTACCACTGGCATTGCCAGGCAAGCAAAACAACAAACCACATGGTTGACATCCTTCCTTTGCCATCAACAATCATATATCTGCTTCTTCCACCCCACTAGGAAGGAAACCCCAGAGAGATCACAGCATCAGCTCCTTGTGTGAAGGCTCAGACAAGATTCATCCAGGTTCTACAAACCCAGCAGGGAAGGAGGCACTCTATAAACCCTTTTCCTCCTTCATGCAGTATTGTCACTCTGGGAAGTGGAAAGCACATTTTACTATAGCTGCCTATGCTGAAGTGGCATGCTAGAGTGCAAGAAAAGTGATTTGTCAGTCAGTGAGCAGTAGTAGGGAGAGCTCTTGCTCCACCACCTTTTGTGAAAGATTTTGTTGACAGTTACATCATGGTCCCAAGCTTATTTCTTTACTGACACTCTCAGAAAATTCTATGAAGTTGCAAGAGGGATAGAGATTTGAAGTATATTAACAAAAGGGTACTAATGGGTATTACCATACATGCTGCACTTGCAAGTTCTTGATATATAGCAATTATCATTATTACAAGATGACAGTTTAATACTCAACTAATTTCAGTTGCTCTTCTCAGACATATCACACTGTCCTAGTACTGGTATGCAACAAAGAAAGGAATCCCCCTGTGTTTGCCATGATACTGAAGTTCAGCTGTTGAAATTTTTTGTCAGTAGACTAATGAAGAGTGGTACATAATCCTCTTTCATCATTAGCAAGGCTGACAACTCCAAAGAAATGTGAGCTAGGGCTGGCAACCAAAGGGACTCTTGAAAATGGAAAGAGGTAGCACCAGAAATAAACTATGTTGACTACGTGGAAATAACACCTCCCAAGTGTGCAGCTAGTTGACACAAATGGAAATGCATGGAGAAAAAAGAGCTGTGAAGCTGCCTAACAGCCCCGTTCCTAATCATTAATCACTTTCCCCCGCAAGACCATTTAAACTAGACTATTACAGCCTGCAGCAATAGAGTAACACTGCTATCACTTGCATGTTCACGATGCTGGTGTTAACAGGAGAAAATATATGGTTGGTTCACTTACGTTCAAGTCCCACAGCATTTGCTACCTTTAATTGAAAAAGGCAGTTAAACATGAAGTAAATCATTCCATTAGCTTAAGCTGTTTGATAACATCCAATTGATAATGTCAATATGTTACACTGACACAATCCATCACCTAATCACTCCAGGGCCTACGTACGGAGACTGTCCAATCATGAAATCACTTGGCTTCTTTCTCATGCTCTCTTTCATTTAACAAATATAAAAGTCAGCAAGGACTTTTTCTTTTTATCGTAAAGGAAGTCTGCTAACACAATGAATAGTATTATAAGCTCTGTTTCTAACAGGTTTCTTCCCCTTAACTAAGGAGGCTCTAATATTAACCAAAAGGCCAATTAATAAAGACTAGCTCCAGGATAGGCATGATATAAGTTAGGCACACAGCAAGATGTGGAGGGAGGCCTCAGGCTCCTGCATCTTCCCTCCCTTCCTTCTCCCTGCAAAAGAATCTGTGCCATGAATTTTGGAGCCCCAGCTTGTGTCATCTACTCATACTCTTTTCCACGATGAATTCAGTGCAGACGTAGGGCCTACTCATATAGTTATATGTAGTTTCTTCTAACACACATGAAACATACAGCATTTGCACAGCGGAGGAGGGCACAAAAGACCTATTTCCAGTGCCAGCACTTTCATAAGGAAAGCTGGATGTAGACTGCTTCTGAGACATCAGAAATTCCTGCTTGGGAATGAGGAATGATGGACAGCTGATATGCCTGGATCCACAGAGCCCACTAGTGAATTGTGGCCGTGTGAAGTATAAGCATGCCTTGGATTGGTCATGCCTCCAAGCAATTATGCCATAATTCCAGAAACTGGCAATTTCTGAAATAGGAAATTTGAACGAATACATTTAATCCATACATGGGCATATGAATTACTTATAAACAGGTAACAGTCCGGAAAAAGACATGTACAACTCATGTGGTTCTGACACATTAGTTAGAAGCAGTGTATCATATGTGCTATATAAGACACTGAATGAACTGAAGTTCTAATCTTTTAAATGCATGGTTAAGAAATGCAATCCCCTGAATGACAGAAGGTGACCTGCTATAAATAACACCTGTAAACCAAATAATAATTTCTCATTATTTATTATGGGCAAATAATAAGTAAAACTGAGAATTTCACATATTCAGATATGTTATCTCTGTTTTTATGTCATAACATAATGCACAATATACAGATGGAGTCTTTTCTTTTCATGTAGACAATTAAAAGGATTACAATGAGCTTTTCCTTCATTTACAAAAACAGCCGGCATATGATGCAGATGTTATCTGGAATGGATTGGCTATTACAATATAATTGCAATAATCCCTTCAAAACACGGCTAATGAATGTAATGTTCTTGTTGAGTCAAAAAACAAGCAGAAGTTCAGCCAGTTTTTACTGACCAGTAGACAATTTTATTAAAATAAAGAAAAATCTCAGGCTTGCCATTCTGGTCTGATTTTGCTTACCCCCAAAGACAGGATAGTGGTTTAAATTTGGTATATTCATTAAAAAGTGCACAGTCTTAGATGAGTGTGTTCTACAAGCCTCCACTGTGCTATGCATGTGCAGAAAGGGGAGCTTTGGAGCAAGATACTTGATTTTACATGCTTCCACATATGAAAATAATTATTATGTATTATTTTACAAATGCAGCCTTTTGGAAAAAGGTACAGTCACTTTGTTTTATACAGTGTTTCACAGAGATGCACATACAGGTACATGGTTTCATATATGAACATTAGCAGCATGTACTAGTCAGTCACTGGGGTAAATGTGTTTCTTTTGGAAAAGAAGCAAATGTTTGCTGCAGGAAAAAAAAAAGAATGCTGCTACACTATATGTTTAAAACCAAAAAGACATCATGGATTATTTTGGGGCTTGGTTCACTTTAAACAAGGCCTATAGAGCAATTGCATGGAATGGAAGAACTCTTTAATTTAGCCCTCACACAACAAGATTGATTTTTCCTGTTGGAAGAAAGAGATTTCTCAGCCCTGACCTTTCAGATTTTGGAATGAGGAAAAAGAAAGATGAAAGGTTACTGTGGTGACAGGGGGCTGGAACAAAGCTCCAAAGTTGAATGTTTTCAATGGTTCTATGGTCAGAATTATACCCTGGTAAGATTGTTGTTGTGGTGGTGGTGGTGGTGGTGGTGGTGGTGTGTGCCTTCAAGTCATTTCCAACTTACGGTGACTTTAAAGCGAACCTATCACGGGGTTTTCTGGGGGTTGAGAGTGTGCTACACACCCAAGGTCATCTAGCAGATTGCACAAGCCAGAAATCGAACCCTGGTCTCCAGGGTCATAGTCCAATGCTCAAACTACTACACCAACGCTGGTTCTTTGATAAGCTCCTAGGATCATGTTATTTGCTTCCAAACAATCATGTTTCTCGGCAGAAAAGTAGGAGGGGGGTCTCCTCCTGACTTGCGATGTTTGTCTAACTGCCTATGTCTTCAAGTTGTCAACTTATGGAGACCCCATCCATCTACCAGTTCAAATTAAATTTTAATAATTTGAGGAAAAAGACTAATCAGAAAGCATAACTTTGGTGGTGTCAGTGGATCAAAAGACAACTGCACTCTAGAGGAGGAAGTTACTGTTTTCTTGCTCTCCTCCTCCCTGATTTTATTTGCTGCAGATTTTGTTTGTTCTGAGGCCCTGGTTTGTCTTTCAGCCCTCATTTTGTGAAACAGTTCAGCTTTTTTTCTTTTCTTTTCAAATAGTGGGTTAAGTTTTGCAGTGTTGAGTCTTCCAACGACTCTCCCACACTCCACCTTATTTATTTATTCATTTAATTTTTTTTCAAAATTTAACCTAACTCTTGGAGTCAATAACTGTAAGTCTTCCTTCTGAACCTTCCTGAATACTACGCAGCTGGGAACTTAGTAAACTTTAACTAACAGGCTGATATAATATGAGAATGAACTGCATTAATGTATAAAAAGGTAGCTTTGCCTAATTTTGCACACTACAAGTTTAATACACAAGACTCAACTTTTATCTGATTCTTCGATCCAAGTTGTTTTAACCACACTATTATAATTTCTCAGAAATTAAATGGTTTTCTTCTGATTTCTGGCTTATTGTGTCTTCATCTCACAGACCTGATTAATTTTTGCCTGATTTGATTCAAATAAAAGTTTAACTTGTGGATAGCCTCAGGTTGCTTTTTGCCCTGGGACAAACAGAGAACCTAATTTTCACTAATTATGCAGGAAAAAATTCATACTGGTCACACTAGGTAGCAATGAACAGAAATTTCCTTCATATTATACATACATCTCTGATAATGTAATAATCAAAGCTCCTAAAATGGACACTTCTGCTGTTGCTTGAGGAAAGGCTCTAACAATAAGAATCTCTCTGCATTAAACAGATACCCAGTGTGATGTAGTGGTTTTGAGTGCTAGACTCTGGAAGATCTGCGTTTAAATCCTCCACCAGCCATAGAAACCACTGGGTGAACTTGGGCAAACCATACTCTCTCAGCCTCACCAGAAGACAATAGCATACCCCTTCTCTGAACAACTCTTGCTAAGAAAACCTGTGATGGATTCACCTTAGGGTTGACCTAAGCTGGAAAAGACTTGAAGGCACACAACAACGTAGTATCCCACAAGTGCAGAAAACTTGTTGCACATATTGAAATTTTAAAAACACTTCTCCTAAGCAGAATCTTCCTCGTTATTCAGCAAAATCTTAGTCCCCATCATAGATTATCTTGTTGTATAATACTTAAATAACAATTCAACTTTAGGGTCATTGCAAAAAACTTGCACCTTCACATGTTTACGGACACCGCACACCCACATCTCCTCAGATATAATGGCAACTCTCAAGCGCTTTCAGATGATGAATCTTCTGTGTTTACAGAAAGAACTTTCCAACTGTGCTGTTGAAGGTTGCCATCAGGTATCTTTTTAACCAGCCAGCCCTTAGCAGTTAAAGCCCTAAGCTAGACAGTGGCTGAGAAAAATAACAACACTGTGTATTAATTATATCATTCTCATTCCACTTGCGGATGCATGCGCAACATCACATGCCACCATATCTGAAAATAATCACTACCGTATATGCTGATGTATAAGACATATCTGTGTGTAAGACCACTCCATTTATACACTTGCAAATACCATTTGCCAGCGTATAAAACACACCGGCATATGAGACGCACTCCATTTTCAAACAGTATTTTTTTGGGGGGGAAGTGAGTCTTATATGCCAGCAAATACAGTATTTTATTAGTCTATACATGGTGCAAATTTTGTGTTTTTATGAAAACATACACAACTGGTACCTTAAGCCATGGCACACTGACCCACAATTATTTGTGTACCAAATTCAGATTTTCAAAATATTTATTTTTAAGGAGAAAATTATATAAAGTTGCAAATAAAAGTGTATGTAGCAAGAGAGTTTTCAACTCTTTCCTCCCTGCTGAGCCAGTCTCCAAATTGAAGCTCTTTCTGCCAAGCATTTCACATTAAATTATGGAGTTTTCTCAAGGGCTAAAGAAAACAGTTATTAAATGTGTGAGCTTTGGCCGTTATTTCACAATTGAGTTAACCTCCATCCTCAGGGCAATATTTTGCAGCTGTTGTTTAAAGTAAGTCAGCTTTTTGTTTTTGTTTTCCAATTAGACTTAATTTTAGTGTATAACATTTAAGAGTACAGTGCATGGAGAAACACCCTATATTCAGGGAATCATCTTATTTTTTCAGGTAATTATAAAATTAAATCCTGATTTGGTCAATCAAAATTGGAAAGGTACTCGGGGGAATGATAAGATAGAAGAAGGCTGGCATTTCAATATTTAATTGAGGCTGAAATGGGGGGGGGTTGTATTCTGAACCAACAAACAAAATTGTAAAATCAGGAATTATATCTGATTTATGCATTAGTGCTTTTCTAATGCATTTATTATTTGTTTTACTATATGACATTTTAAGGTATATCTGTGTGCATATTTTTATAATATTTTACATAAATGAAATGCTATCAATTTCCACATCCTTCACAGTTCAGTCGACTGATCAGCTTAAGAAGCAACGACAGTCTGAGGCCTGACATAAACATCTCAGCACTGGACAGGATTTGAGGCATCATCAGTTGAACACATGAACCTCCCACAAGTGAAGACAGAATCTTCAATTCAGAGAACCCTAGATCTTGAGAAAATCATGAATGCTTGATATGTCATTTTATGTATAGCATGATTAGGAATGCTGCCAAATTCTACAAGATGTGATAAACTGTCCATAACAAGAGAAGCACATGCACTTACTCTGAATGGTTAAAAAGCTAACTTGAAACCCTAGATTTGTTTCTGGAACTTGCTTCATTTTAATCACGCAATTTGGTTACTCCTGATAGTAAAATAATTAGGGTTTTTTTTTTAAAAAAAAACCCTTCTCAGATCTACTGAATACATTCCTTGCTCTGCTTTCTTAAAATATGGAATCAATATTATTTACACTATCTGATAAATTTGCCTGGAGGCTTCACACATGATTACTTCAAAACCAGCAGGTAGTTATCAATGAATCCATTCCGCAGAAGAAAATGAATAGAGTCAGTATTGCAAAAAATTATGTTTTGTAGTATGGAAATGACTACTGAACTGAGAACTGAGTTTCACTCAAAACACCTCTTTCTATTAAGTTCACTGACCCTTTCTATTGATGTATTTCCAGTGAAGTTAACAGAATTATACCATTATATTCCTGTTTATATGCCCAAGATGTCATCCTGCTATAATTTATTTCATAAAAGAAGGCACATAACTGGTTCTAATATACACACTCCTATACAAATGTGAAGTACAAAAAAGTTCCACCGCACCCACAGATTTTTAGCGCACCAAAGGCTTTCAACACAATGACAACAAGAGAATAAATATCTGTATTTGCTATGAATGTAATTGTGTACCTGCAGGTCATTTCTGACTTAATGGTGATCCTAGGGCAATCCTATCATGGGGTTTTCTTGGTAGGATTTGTACAGAGGGGGTTTGCCTTTGTCCTCCCCTGAGGCTGAGAGTATATGACTTGCCCAAGGCCACTCAGTGGTTTCCATGGCTGAGTGGGTATTCAAATCCTGCTCTCTCAGAGTCTTACTCAACATTCAAACCACTACCCCATGGCTGCCTCTTGCTACGAATCTATCAATCATAAATAGCATCAAATGTCCCTATAAGTTATATCCACATAAAGTCAATAAAACTTTGATAGTACATAATTTTTTTTTTGCATAAAATGCTACTGCCAGCTTGAAATCTCATGTTACTGATCATTGGCTAACCGTATGCGAACACCACTACATAAGTAGTGCAGCAGTACTTAGAATTCATATCTCGTTAGAATTCCAAAATTTGCATAAACATATCCTAGCTGGGATTACTGAGAATGGATCCATTACTTCTATGTGCCAAAGGAGGAGTTGGGATTGTGTTGTTTTCTGTTCCGATAGCCCCTGCTCCATCCAACATGTCAAGCTACTTCTGAGACTGGGAAGACCTTCTTCGCATGTAGTCTATGATACAGTGCTCTATTATGGGAAGGGAGGGGCTGTTCAAGCTCAAAGAATCCAAAACCTTGCTGTTGTTTTTGTTGTTGCTGCTGTTGTTTTGTGCCTTCAAGTCATTTCCAACTTATGGAAATACTAAGGCAAATCTATCATGGGGTTTTCTTGGCAAGATTTGTTCAGAGGGGATTTGCCTTCGCCTTCCTCTGAGGCTAAGAGAGAGACTTGCCCAACGTCCCCAAGTGGATTTCCATGGCAGAGTGGGGCTTCGAACCCTGGTCTTCAGAGTCGTAGTCCAACGTTCAAACCACTAGATTTCATTGGTTCTTCCCAAAACCTTATATACGCCTAAAACACTGCTCTTGAACCTTTCTTTCTTTTCCTTTCTTTCTCTTGTTTGTTGCTGCTGTGTTGAAAGAAGAGGCGGTCAAGTGTCTCTGGCTACAGTTATGAAGAGCATAAGCAATAACGTGAGGGGTTCTAGACAGACTGCAGCTCTGGCTTGTTTGGACACATACCGTGGTAGCTCAAAAGCCCTTCCCCTTTACCCTTAATATGTTGGAACTCTATAGTCCATGACTGGTAGATCCTGGGATATTATTTTTCAAAAATAATTTGTGAATGGAAGTTGCTACTCATTTTAAAACTTTTATCATACTAGCATTACCCTTTATTTTATGCATGTAAATATTTTCTTATTATTTTGAAAATACTTTAAAAATGGAAGAATGACTCTAAAAATGCAGCATTTTAGGAATAATAATTGAACATTATTCACTGGATGTGAATAAGGATGTACAAAAAGAAAAAATAGGATATCTTTATTCCTTTGAAAGTAACACACCACAGGTAAAGTTGTTGCTTGTAACATGCTGCTCCTAACCACTGGTCAATGGTGAGAGAAATGTCCTCTGAAAACAGTTCATTGTTGTTTCCTCTCTTCCTGTTTTTCCGAACTGTATGCTAGCCCTGAGAACAGATATCAGCATTAAATCATGTCACAGCTAAATATGGCTTAGTGTGGTGCAGTCATTTAAGTGGGTTCAGATCTCTGTTTGGCTATGAAAACCCCCTGGATGACCTTGGGCAAGTCACACACTCTCAGCCTTAGAGGAAGGCAATGGCAAACCTCCCTTGAATAAGCCTTCCCAAGAAAACCCTCGGACAGGGTCACTATAAATCAGTATTAATTACAGCAGCAATAACAGGACTCTGAAACCCTGAGACTGACTTCCAAAAGACCTATTGGTGAAGACTGGTTCTTTGATATAATATGTTAAGCAGCACCTCTTTAGAACCAGTTCCATTCTTAGCTAAACACATTCTTGTTTCAGTCAGTATGTTATATCTTTCAACAAAGACACAAAGATGACACAAAGAACAGAATACAAGGGAAGGGTTCACAGTTTTGAGAAAAATTGCATTTTATATGAAGCTAAATGAGCAGATTAAATTAAAATACGTAAAGAATGTTTTTGTATACATCTCTTTACATACACATTTAAAATACTGAAAATCTGAAATAAATTAATAAAACACAATTCAAAATAGTGTGGCAACAGCTTAGCTATGAGACATGCCAGAAGCCTCATACTTGTTGGTCAGTCAAGGCTGAGCCAGGAACTACCAACAATCCAAGATCAGGTTCGTTCTCAAATCAAAAGACTGCAATGCACCAGAGGCTCTGGAAAACTGATTTTATTTAGGTGGGATGCTCCAAGAAAAGAAATTAAGGTAAAAATAACAACCTTCTGTAAGACTTTGTGTTTCTTGCTTTTCCTGACTTTCTCAGAGAAAAGGCTCCAGTTCTAGTTATGTCCAAGCTACATTTGGCCCAGACCTACAAAAAATCTGGTTATGTCTCCACAACAATCTGTCTCAAGAAACTACACACAGAAACACCAGAATAAAATATTGCAGAGAACACTGAGAACTTTGTTACTAACTTCTAGATTTTTTAGGGAACAACAGTCAGTGATTCATTTAGCTTAAATAATCAAGCATCAGTGGTAATACTGATAATCTCACTGCGGTCCTGTCCTTGCTGACTTGTTGTAATATATCCATAAAATTCTCCTATATGTTTGAAATCAAAAAGGGAAAATGTCAAAGATTTAAAACAAAAAGTTCTCAGGCACCTGTCCTACACTAAAAATCTCAGCTACACTAGAACGACTCCCATTTCAGTACTTCTCAACTTCCACTTGATGCACTTTATTCTACAGCTGATCAACTCTCTGTCTGTTTCTAGCCAGTTATGTACTAACTTGTTCAATAATTTCAGCCAACTGTTACAGAATATGAAATATATATATATATATATATATATATAAAATCTTCTCATCAAAGAAGATTTGTAGAGCAATTTTCAAATTACAACTTTTACCCAGGAAGCAAGGATAACAAAAGCAAGCTCTTTTATTCCCAAGACTGGAAAGCTCTCTTTTTCAGAACTCTAGGTTTGCTTCCAGATGGGGTAGAGACTTTTTTTTAAATGAAAGCTTAGGATCCACTCCAGGTAATTGTTCTAATAGATACTGGGTATAATACCTACAATCGGTATTTAATTGGCCCAATCCAGTCATATGGGAACTCTACATTATGAGCCTTTCCCCTGTTTAACACTCCAGTGGACAGACCATTCTGCCGGAGAAGGAAAATTATAAATTATATTTGAAAATTAATGAAACAAAAAAAGATAGGGAAGGGGAAAGAGGAATTTACAGCCCCTTTAAGACTGATTTATATTTTAGTATAAGCTTTTGTGAATATCAATCCACTTCCTCAGATGCAATGACAGAGGAAGGGGACTGATATCCACAAGAGCTCATGCTAAAATATAAACCAGTTAGTCTTAAAGGGCTGTAGAGTCCGTTTATCACACCTCCTTTTCTCCTCATATTGTAATAGGCTCAAAGAACAAAAGGTTTGAGAACAGATGGTTTTGAGAACCATCTTTGAGGACAAATGCTTTCATTTGCAAAAGGAAGCAACATCTATTGCCTTCCTTATTTTCTGTCTTACTTAAAGAAATTCCAAGGGGAGGGGGAAGGAGGGGAGGAGATCAGCTTGCCTTGAGCCAGGTTGTGAGTGTCTCCTGGCCAGCTCACATTCTTTGCAGCTGATCTCTTCTTCCCTTTTCTGGTGTGTCAGGGAGGGAGGGAGGAGGGAAAAGTCACCACTGTACTGCTAAATCTTCCTGCACTGGAGGTGGCACCCTCTCAATTAGGACGCCACTGATAACAAATATTACAGGAGAAATTATAAGGCAGGAAAATTGTTGTAAATGTTTAGATAAGAGCAAATTTTGGCTAACAGGTGTGCTATCAAGTGCTACTTCAACATCCGGTTTTTAAATGAAGTACATTTCTGATTCTCATGTATGCACAGAAAGGCTTAAAGATGCTTAAGAAATACTGTGGATGTGGTACAGGAGGGCCTCTAAGATTAACTGCCATTAAGGGAAATAATGAATTTACAGCACCCTTTAAAATACCACCTGCAATCTACACCGTTTATCAACTTTCATATTTTTCTTCCTTTCAGCCTCTTGCCTGTGCTTTCAGTAAGCTGCTCTCCACACATGGTATCAATCTTCTATGTAAGGGCCTTGCCTTCTATAGCAGATGATTCAATGAACAGCAGCCTCACCTTGCCAAGCCACTAAACCATCTCCTTCCTCACACCTTCATTAAACATGGCCAACTCTGACTTTTCTTCATTTCTATCTAGTCTATCCCCTGCACACTGTCAACCTTTGGGAAATATGGCATGGCACTACTATATTCGGCACAAGCAGATTCTATGTTTGAAACATGATAATAGTTGAGAATAACCAGATGTCTGCCATGGACCTTTCCTCTTGCTTGTAAGATCCATGGTGGCTAAAATAAATTTCTGGTTATGTGGAAACAGGGTGGGAGTGAAGCTGAAGGGTAGAAGCCATCATTGCAATAGTTCCACATACAAAAATACAAATTCTCTCAGTACATTCACAGGACAGACTTAGTACACTGCAGGCAGTATGCCAGAATTTAATACATAATGTATCAAAATGTTATAGGATAAAGTAGTGAAATACTAACTAAAATTCAGACAAAATAAGCAAAACTAATGTTTGATACTGATGACTGTTATTGGACTGAATAGGGGAAAAGATTACTGTGAAAGTTACTAGACATTTTGCAAGTGTATACCTAGGAGCGACATGTTTATTTCAATGAATATACAGTTTTTAACTTGTCAAACCTTAACAAAATGTTCAACCCAATTCACAAAAATATATCATAATTAGATATATTAAAAACTTCTAATATTTAAACATTTAATTTGAAGCCACCAGTTTAAAAGATTTACAATCAGTAAACTGTAAAAGAACCCACAACTGAAACATATGCCGATGGCCTGCAGTGGAGAATCACTGGAGACCTTTCATTGTTGACACACTAGATCAGTGGTTCTCAACCTGTGGGTTCCCAGATGTTCGTGGACTTCAGCTCCCAGAAGCCCTGAGCATTGGCCATAGTGGCTGGGGCTTCTGGGAGCTGAAGTCCACGAACATCTGGGGACCCACAGGTTGAGAACCACTGCACTAGATATTAAGGGCTTCAGTAGACCATCTTGGATAAGCTTCCATTTTGAGGAAATTCCATGAAAGACCTATAGTACCTTGCAGAAGTATTCACACACAGCCCTTTCACTTTCCTATATTTTGTTATGTTACTACTTAGAACAGAAATTGATTTACCATGCATTCTTATCACTTGATGTGCACAAGATACTCTCAAATGTGAAGGTACAACACAATTTTATGAAGGCACAAAAATAAGTTAACAGAAGCAAATTGGCACATCTTGGCTGCAACTTCTGATAGTGGTCATAGAGCACTATATTTCACAGTGGTTTCAAGTCACAAAAGTACATAGATGAGAGAGGGCATTCTGGACCTGTATGATGCTGTAAAGGTCAGACCCGACATCTGCAATTTACCCCAGCACCAAAATTGGGAATCAGTACTGCTAGATCAGTTTGGCATGCTGCTGAATGACAAACATTTTGCTGTGTTTGCTGTATTTGACAAATATTTTGCTGACAAAGATTAATATTTCTAGATTGTTTTTGAGGGCATTCCACCTCCCATGGCAAACCTATGGAATAGTGGGCCTAGCAGAAACCTATGTGAAAATTTAACCACAACTGAAATCCTGCCAATATCAATGAGAACTAGGTATAACCTCGCCTGGACTCAGCCCAGTGGGTCTACAAACTTGTCTTAGTTAAAGTTTAGATGATCCTTGAAAGCACACCTGACATGACTGGTTCATGCTTGTGGTCTCCTTCCTCAAAGAGAGAAAAATTTATAGTTATTAGCAGAGAAACAGCCACTCTTTTCCATTCCCTCAGACTCCCCTTTCTTGATTAGCCAAGATAATCCTATTTGCTGGGTTGCTCCTGTTCATCATTCTTATAATGAGTCAAAATACCCTAGCCTTTATATGAGAAGTTCAATGGATTCTTGAAACACATATTGCACTGGCTAATAATTTAAAGAAGTGGCAGGGCTCTTTAAAACAGCAGCTTCAGTTTTCCAAAGAAAAGCAAGCCACCTGAGACCAGAGAGGACAGGATATGAGCTACTTATAGCAACCAGTGAACAAGAATAGCAGGAAGGCTGCTTATTTTGTTGTTGCAAAGGCCTTTGAAGCAAACAATTTATTAAACATCATAATACTCGAAACAAAATCTTTGAAGGCAGGTTATCCTTCTCTACACCACGTCCCGTTGTGAGAGAATTGCTTCCTTTTCCTTTTTGTATTTTTTTTCACTTGTGACACTGACACTCAAATTGTTTTCCTAAGCAACTTGGGTGAGCTGCTCTCTCTGACATTAACAGGAATAAATGGGCCAGAGCCAAAACAGAGAGTACAAAAAATATTTTATGCCATTTTAACCATTTCAGTATTATAGGGATATAAACAGCCATGCTGGATTTTCTTCTCTAGTAGCGTAAATATAACTAAAATAAATTAATAAAGCTATGTCTAGGTCGGTAGATAGATGTAAACATATACATCATAATGACATAGTGAGATTACTTCATGATGACTTCATTTTTTACATTTTAATTTTTTAAATGAATGAGTGTTGACATTTTTAATTCACTACTACTCACATTTTTCTTGCTTATCACCATATTGTCACAAGTTTTTTTGTTGTTTTTTTTGAAAAACAGTAACAAGAGTTCTTGGAACAATTACTGAAGAAAATCAAGGAGGAAAGTGCAAAAATCAGGTTTAGAGTTGAACATTAAAAAAATATAATGATCACAGGTGAGTTACATAACCTTAAAGCAGACAATGAAGGCACTGAAATAGTTCAGGATTTTCCACAACTTGGCTCAGTCATTAATTAGAATGGAGATGCAGTCAAGAAATCAGAAGCAGACTAGGACTTGGAAGGGCAGCTAGGAAGGAACTAGAAAGATCTTGAAGTGTAAAGACACATTATTGAATACTGAAGATTGTCCATGCCATTGTATTTCTCCTTTCTATGTATGATTGTGAAAGCTGATAGGAAGAAAATCAACTTCTTTGAAATGTAGTGCTGGAGAAGAATTCTACAGATACTGTGGACTGCTAAAAAGAGAAATGAATCGGTCCTAGGACAAATCAAGTCAGAACTCTCCTTAGAAGAAGATGACTAAACTGAGGCTGTTGTGCTTTGGCCATATCACAAGTAGACATGACTAACTACAAAAGACAATAATGGTTGGTAAGGTACAAAGCAGTAGGAAAAGAGGAAGGTCGCATTATGGATAGATAGACTCAGCTAAGAAAGCATGGCCCTGAGTCTGCAAGACCTGAGCAAGGCAGCTGATGACAAGATGGAGGTCTCTCATCTATAGAGTCGCCATAAGTTGAGGTTGACTTGACGGGAGTTAACAACAAAACAACAGCTCTTTGCATATCTTATGCAATCTTCAGATAAAGTTGCCCTCTTTTATACAATGCCATCAGCATAGTAAACCTTATTAATAAACTCATGAGGAATGGAAGTGAATGAAGGATAATGTCTTAAAAGTCTTACTAAATATGGCTAAAGAATGTAAAGACAAACAGTTTACAGAAATATCTAGCTAGTCCCGGACTCAAAGATATAACAACAGTACATAAAGTCTCAGTCTTCTGTAGGTTTTAGGGAACTGTCTTTTACAAGTGTTTGGGACCTTTATTTTAAAAATACATTACCACTCATTATTCATGATTTTGGAAATATATAGTCAAAGTAACATGGGAGTGGTTTAAAAACAAGAACCTTAAATGGTCCATCAATGCCAGCCCTCAATTTGACTGAGAATCTGTGGCAAGACGTGAAAATGGACATTTACCAATGGTGAATTGAAAGAGTTGGAGGAACTTTATCAAGAGGAACAGGCAAACATTGCAGTATCCAGAGGTATAAAGCTGACAGACATTCACCATGAAGATTTGCAGCTGTAAGTGCTGCCAAAGTTGCTTCAATCAAGTATTGAATATTTGGATGCTCATATAACCAAGTGCCAGTTTGTTATTGTTTACTTTGGGGTCATCAAATATATTGCAGCTTCACAGTGTTGAGCATCTTGTGCACATCAACTGGCAACAATGCCAATTAAATCCATTCCAATTTCAGGTTGTAACAGGTTGTGGAAACGTCAAAGGGAAGTGAATCTCTTTGCAAGGCATCGTTGACATGTTACATGAGCCATTCTCAAGGTCCAAACATCAAGGAGAATCAAGCCACACCAAAGATCACAGTAGAAGTGACTTCGCTAATTTTTTGCTAAGCAGGAGAGAATGGATTACTTGTTATAACTAAAGACAAGCTCATACATTCTACACACATATAAAGTCATCCTCACATATTATCAACACTCCTACAGTGAAGGCTGTGCAACTGCCATTGACTCAAATGGAAAGAGTCCCCAGCCTCTCCCCACTTCCTGAAATTCATCTCATGATTTTTAATACAGAGTGGTAGAGTTTATTATTTTTCAAATTTGGCAAGTTTCCAGAACACACCTGGGATTTCACTGTTTATTGTTCTTGAATTTTGACTTATTTTAAAAGAGAACACAGTAAAATGAGAAACAGAAAACAAAATTTAGTCAGAACTGACATGTGAACTGTCACAATGTGATCCAGCTAAAACATTTTGATATCTGCCCATATAGGCAGGGGTTTTTATCAAACATTTTAACATTTGTTCTAATAAATCTGCTGCACTGTCTAATGGTTGGAACCCCAAAATCTCATCCCAGAGGTACTGCAATTAGAAGCTGTAATGGCTTTTTATACCTTTTCTGACTGCAGATCTATTCTAGTATTCATAATCTCAGTCTCATTTTTTATTCTCTTTATATTTAGATATCACACCATATTCTTCAAAATAATTCATAAATTATTGATGAATCTTCTCAATTATATAGATTTATATATGGATTTTTATAGATAAAGACAGTATCATCTGGATAAAGCTGCACATTCAGGTACTCAATGCTATCTGACATTCTGTTACCAATTCCTAATATTTTAATGCACACACTATATAACAAGGAGGAGAGAGGGCAGCTTTCTTTTTGTAATCTATTTACTTTGTTAATTGATTACTATTCTTAAACTATTGTGTACATTTTCATATATAAAATCTTTTAACTTGCTACAATTTTCATCTATATTCAGATTTTTGTAAAATCGCCCACAAATATCACCAATCTATTTTATTAAAAGCTTTAACAACATTCACAAAATATTTCTTAAAGAAAAAATTGGATCCTTTTTACCACTCAGAGAAACTGTGTAAATCAATCCTGCTCTAATATTAATTGCTTGCTAATAAATCCATGATGAAATGTATTATTCAATCACTTTGGAAAGATTGTAGTTATTATTTTCAAATCCTGATTTAAAAGCCTAATTGGTATGTGTGATTCAGATTTTTTCCTACATTTTCACCCTGCTTTTTAAAAATCAAATTACATTTTTTTCTTTCCAATAATTTGGTAAACTATCTGAGAATCTGGCACATTATTATTTGGCATAATTAAAGAAACTCCCTGACATAAAGTTTTATACTGTTGTGGATGAACTTGTATTCATGTGGTGCGTGAGCAGAAAAGGAAGAAGTCATTTTGCTTTAGCTCTTCATCAAGTTCAATTCACCTCCCAGCATGGTTGTCAGAAGTAGGCTCTGAGAGGGCTTCAAATTCAGATTAAGAATACTCCTCCCTTGACACAACTTTACTGTCCATTTTTGGCGCTTCCATCAGCCAAATGATGGAAGGGCCCCAGATATATTGGTACTACCCTGGTCATGTACTTCTAAGCTTGGCTGGTTCAAGGATCATAACACCAAATAGTACATCAGCTTGCATAATTTTAGCATAATATCGAATCATTTAATGTATACATTCATGAACTACTTCAACTATGAGACTGGATTCCCAGAGTTGTATTTGGTATTGGCGTCATCGTGGTTGTTGTCTATCAAAAGCTGTATCTCTTATAACAAGATAGAAAAGGTAAAGGTAAAGAGGTAAAGAATACTAATTTGAAGACTAAAGTACTGGAGTCTTTATTTACAGGCTTGTTGGATTTTGTTTTATTTTAAAATTATACTTTTTTAAAACTTAAAATTTTTAAAATTACACCGTTTGATACTGCAAAGTCATAATGCAAAGGGCGAAGTAAAAGAGAGCAGGCCTGTTCGCAGGAAGTAACGAATGGTGTGTATGGTAGAGGAATGTCTTTGAGGTACAACAGAGGTTGTCTCTTATGAAATTCCTGAATCGGAAAACAAAAGCCTCTTTCCAACTTACTTCTTGCATGCTTAAGAATGTGCAGATGTATCTTTGACTGTCTCTTCCTTCCCCACTCTAAAAATGTAGTCTAGAACAGAAATGGAATCCACTAATTAACTGCTGTGATCTAATTTCAGTAGGTTTTATGAGGCTTCTCTATACAAGCCCTGCTTGAAATGAAGGAAGCAACTCCATCACAGCATACACAAAGGCCATTTTGTTTACACATTGAATTACTCAAACTCCTATTGCTGTAAACTGTTACTTCAGATGAAAGGAGCAAACAGGTCAGAAACTATGATAACAAGTTTCTCTCATACAAAATTAAAGCATTATTTTAAATGTTCACTGTATTACATGTCAAAGCATCACTGATAAGAGCACATTTATTAAGTCTGAGATTAATACCCACATTACATAATAATGCTTCTTCCCTGATAACTTTTTTTGAACATTCGAAATGGCAACAGTCCTGTTCTAAGTCAAAAAGTATATTTCAATTAATAGATAGTTAACAACAACATTGAAAATTTCAATTCCTCATTGCCTTTATGAACTCACATCTGTAAATCTAATATAACTATAGATAACAGGTATTGGAATTATCCATTGGAAGAAATATCTTTCTACCATATGTGGTAAAGAGCTAGATAGAACTGCAACAGAAAATAAAATTCATATAAAACCTCTTTAGATGTTTCACTTTTCCTTTTGAAAAATAATAATAAGCAATCTGACCAGCTTATATAAAATTATTGTTACAGCTTCTAGAATCCATTATTCTAAATAATGTAAAAGGAGATCTCTTCCTAAGATTACTGAGTGCAAATGCACGTGCTGTTACGTCTAAGACAACAAGATAGGAAAACATCATAATACAGTTGTAACCCCCCACTCAAATCTGAGGGTTTATTTGTATGCTACCGGCAAAACTGAACTTTTCCCATCATACAACATCTGTACTTTAGAATGCCTTCCATGTGGCATTTGCGAGGCAACATCCACTATGAGCTTTAGATTCCTCCTGCAAACATACTTGTTTGTCATTAGAGACAGAAATCTGTTTCTTCAAAACCTGTTCATTGCAAGAACAACTCTGAGGGGAATTTGGCAACAGCAAGACATAACTGTTAAGTAAAATTTTATCACATGCTGTCCAGATATTATCTGAAGCTATTTCTGTGCAAATAAAGTTATCATTTCCATCAGGCATCACACAGAACATTTGAGCAATATCATGAATTTCTCTTTCCTCAAGCACTTTTCCACCCCAGCTGAACCTTTAGTCAATTAAGTGGGGAAGAAAATTGGACAGACACAAGAAAACTTTAGACTTTAAAGCCCTTTAAGAAAATTATCCTGCTTTATAGTACTTCTGAGGAACTCTTCTTCATGAGGACACCCATGTCATTAGCAAATAGATTATCTGAAATCTCTACTCTGAAGACTCCAAATACTATTATTTTTAGAAGGACGTTATTTAATATATCCATATCCTTGCAATTCATAGGATAAGCAGACCAAGAAAATCTTCCCTCCTTGAGGCCACCCAGAATACCCACCAATAAAAAAAGAGATCTGTATCCAGTTTTCTCCAGTAATGGTGGTACACAGTACACATCTTTCACACTTGTTCTTAGTAGGATGCAATTTCAGGCTATACCCAGTTAAATTCCAGTTTTTCAAGTTAAATTATGCTCTGGTTTGTTCATTTGTTTGTCATTAGGGACAGGTTTGTTCATTTGTTTGCTTGTTTTGGTGGTGGTGTATTGTTAAAAAGTAGAGAATAATGGCTGGTTCTAACAATTCTATTGCTAAGGTGTTAATTTATGTTACCCACAAGTCCTGTTGAACTCAGGACTTCTGTGTTTAGAAATACACATTTCTCTCTTCCCTAAAGAATGGAAGGGTCGCTAGTAAGAGGGAAAGATGGTTTGACTGACTCCATCTGGGGGAGTCCACTGACTTCTTGTGCCAAAGTTCCCTCCAACCATAGTAGGAATTGGGGAATTTTGTCAGACTGGAGAGATGGGAGCAAGGTCGCATATACCCACATTTCTGTCTGGTATCTCTTCTGTTTTAGACCCAAGCTGTCTCCAGTATCAAGGACTTATTTTGGCCTTCTCCAGCAGAACTACTCTGTGTAACCGAGGGCTTGGTTGGTACACTGAATGGGAAATGGGAAAGCTGATACCACTAACTGTTGACGGCTCTCATGATCTCAGAAGGAGTAATCTGTGCTGCAGTAGCTAGCATGCTCTACCATGGGTCCTTGTGGATCTCAGTGCTGAACAAGAACGCCCATAGTGCGTGAAGCTGTGGAAGTGGCTGAAGATGTTGTGCTTTTGTCCTGTGTGCCTTTGTGAACACGAAACAACAAGTGAACTCATCCCTGCCCTAATATCTCAGCATTCTTTGCTTTGAGGAAATCAGTAATGAAAGGGGAAGAAGGAAGTTTTGTTTTCAAAGACACTAAAAAGTTACGCTTTTAAGAGCATTTAAAGGGACTAACTCCACCCATCAGGCAAGTTGGATAGCCCCTTCCCTGGCAATGAATGGCTTTAGGTTCACCCTGCTGATGTGCTCCAAGAGAGGTAACCTTATGTAATATAGAATTCTTTCCATGCAGTTCAGTAGAAGAGATGAAGATCCAAGAAACTGTTTTTTTTTTCTCCTTAAAATACATTACTTGCAGTGCCCTCACTGTTTTCTTGGCATCCAGGTGCTGTAGTTGCTGCCCCTGAATGCCACTTTATACTGCATCAGCCACAGCTGCAATTCCAACTTTCTATCCTTAGCTACACAAAGGTTTGCATTGCATTTGGGAGTGCACTTGTTTGTAATTCAGTCCCTTCTGTCTCTCTCAACTCAAAATGAGGAGAACAGGCTTAAGCCCATGAAACACTGCATAGAACTATGCAATGTGCCTCTGTTGGTTTAGCCCAGCTTTTGACCAGAAGGCTTGGAGGGGGGAATTGTGCAGAAGATCTGGTGCTAACCAACTTCTTTTGCTTTAGCACTTCCTTCTGCTTTCCCAGTTCCAGGAAACTACGTTAAGAGAGGACCACTGTCTCTCTTCCTTAGGAATGTTCTTCTTTCCTCAGTGGAAGTTTTTTCCTTAGTCTTTGCAGTCAAAGTACAATGAAGCACAGTTGGAGTCCTTGCGTAAAAGACTTCTCTCTCACGCAAATGAAATAAACTGTAGAAAAAGAAATTGAAATTGTGCATCAAAAGCTGGGATATAAGCCATGTGAGAAGCCTGCTGTCTGCCAGATAAGACTAGGTCTGGGAACTGTGGGGAAGGCCTACTTCTTACTGAAAGTCCTGCCAACCAAGAAGGTGTTCAAGTTCTGTCAACCAAAAACTAAAGAATGCTTCATTCCCAGTACTACCAGAATGTTGTTGTGATGTCAATCAATACTTGTTCCTGTTCCCCGCTGTTTCTTGTATCTACATGTTACCTTCTGATAAACCCAGAGGCAAAGGTGTTTTCTAATTCCAGTGCAATGCAGATCACAAATGAGGCCTGCAAGCACAGGTTGGCCATATCCATATTGTCAGATATGAGGGAACTTTTAGAATACTGTTCTGCAATTAGTGGGAAATGGTCTTTTGTCAACGATGCTAGGGAAATGGAAATAAGTATTTGTACCTCTGCCATTTTCTTTTCATGACAGGAGGGCACAGGATATGAAGCTGCACTGATTTAATCCAGGACTTCTGGGTGAAGGTGCATCAGATTAAATTGCACATCACATATCACTTCTCTCAGAAACTAGTTTTTTATTTGCTTGTAGACTGTCTCTTACCCCAAAAAGGCATGTTCTGTTATCAATATGGAATAAGCTCCTACGTCAGGGGCCCTTTCACAATACGAAGTTACAGTGCTGTTCTTCCACTTTAACTGCCACTTTGATTGTCCTCTGGAATCCTGTTGTTTGGTGAAGTACTAGAGGAGTTCTCTGGCTGAGAATTCTATATGCACCTCCCTAAATTGCCAATCCAGGGTCCTGTAGGATGTAACCATGGTAGTTAAAGCAGAATCATAGTGCTATAACTGTGTGGTGTGAAAGGACCTCTGGTCTTCCAGATTCACAGACAGAGAGGAAAAATCATTCCACCAACTCAAGCAGGTGCTTCAGTTGTTTGAGGAATTTATTTTTCATGACCCTGGCTAGTACTTTCTGGCTAATCACCTTTCGTTTTCATTCCCTTTGTGGTGTGTGTGGGGCTTTTTTTAACAGTTAAACACTGAAGTCATTAAGCCCAACACCTTTTTCCTGTGCAGAAGCATTCCAATAAGAATTCTTATGATCCATTAACATTCAATTAGTCCCGCATGTTTACATTTTAGTAGGTAAAACACTGTCCAATAAATGTCTGGATCCCTAAATGTAACTCCACCCTTATAATGAAAATCAGGTCAACATCCAGTTACTGTCTCTGGCTCCAACAGGAAATAGGAAAAGTTATCAGTACATTGTACACAGAGTGAAGCATTAACATACAAGACTTTTGTCTTCCCAACCTCACAAAGTAGGAATTAGTAGCCTTCAGTATTTTGTTTTTGTTTTGTTTTTACAGCTGGAACCTATTACAAGTGATACTCCTTAAACTATATAAAACAAGTAGGATGAATAAATATAAACAGATGTGACTATGCAGTGGGTTTTTGCTTTAAATAAGAAAACAGATCAATATTCTCTATCTTTTGGGCTGATATTTACACTAGCCATTCTTTCAAAGAGAAATGCCTCTTCATACTGAAGGATCCCATGAAGTAACTGTCCAGCACATTGCAACAAATTATTTCAAGCCCTCATTTGGAATGAATCTCAACACATTCCAGGAACCCTATAAACAAAGACAACATGTGCAATGTTAACTTTCTCTTTTATGCTGACAGCTTCCCTCCCCCTTCTTCAGCATAATGACTTTCCTGCACAGTGTGTGTTGCCATAAAAAGGAACAGAGCCCCGTAAAATTAGAGGAACTGTTTAATATCAAATCGTTTTATCTAAGGAAGACACTGACTCCAAGGTAAACACCAAAGAAAAAGCACAAGAATTAGAAATATTTGTTTTCGCTGCTGATTCTTTGACTCTCTACATTGTTCAAATAAACCCCGGCCGGTTTTTCAGTCAGCATTGGTTAGGCATTCCAGAGTGTAAAAATGTTTGTCCAGAAAGGTGGGCTAGAAATGTGGGGCACTTCTAATCTTCTGAAAAGAAAAAAGCATTTCAATATTTTCACACAGGAATCACAACAAGAGATTAGGAGAAAGCCAAAACAGCTTTGTGAACCAAAAGAGAATATGGAAGTATACAACTCATGAATGGGCAGATGGTAAAATTAATTGTGCCAAAAGAAAGAACTGGATTTTGTGTTTAATACTAAAGCAAGGCTGGGAATCAAGATTCTAACTTGCATTTAGCTGAACGCAATGATCAAAGAGAAAGAAGTCAGTGGCATACCTGCATTTGGCTACTATTATCACAGATGTGCATTAAATTGTACATCTTCTTAGCTTTTATTATTGCATAAAAACATTTATTAAAACAGCAGAGTTATTCCAAGTTAATGAAAACAAAAGAATTATTTTGTAAATGCTGCTGCTGCTACTACTAATAATAACTTGCACAGTTTTGCCAACATTGATTAATACTGTAATAAAGGAAGAGTTAGAAGCCCCACATTCTGTAGCAAACACAGCAGTTTCCCCCACAACTGTTGGTATAAAACCCAGTATTAAAAGGATGACTAACAGTCACTAAGAGAATTCTGGCAGCACATGAAGTCTTACAAGTCTCAGGTACTTGCTTCAAAGACAATGTTACGTTTAGCACAAGCTCAACAGTTTACAGAGACAGTATGCAAGGTTAAAAGATACTTAACTAAAGATAAAAAGTAGGACTTAATCCAGACTCAGACTGAAAGACGACCTTCTGCTCAATGACTAATAAACAGGCACCTGACCCATTGTTTTGGGGAGCCACAGGGAAGTCAGACATGATGGCAATTCTGCTATATGAGGGAACAAGATGGTAAAACAGGTTCATCTAAACTGACTAATGCGCTGGACAGTTTGTGATGGCCCTTGACTTTTTTGTGTGAGCTACAAAATGGAGGAGGAGAATGTTTGCTTATTTGCTTTGTTTCCAAGCGGCCACAAAATGTTGTAAAACATAATTCATATTCTCTGTAACTCTAGCAACATATTTTCTAGCTCCAGCATCCATGGGAACTAAACAACAGCTTTGTGATGTCAGTAGGATTGGATTGAATTGCTCAGCTAAGTTTCCCTGAGCTTGCTAGAAACCTGAGAGAAGGGAACAAGAGTGATTATGTACAGCTGAGCAAGCACAGCGCGGAGAGCTCTAACTCCATGATATGGCACTCACCGTTGGTGTTCTGTAGCAAAAATGTTTACCATCTGTGTCAGTCCTGAACTGCTACAGAGTCTTTAAAGCACTATAAAATGAGAAAGAGTGGGAGGAAAGGGAAGGGACTAAACCAAAACATTTTTTAAATCTTGTCTTTTAACACACATCACAACAGAACAGCAGCACATCACAGCCTGTTACAGTTTATTCCTGTATATTTCACTCATGATTTCTTAAGAACTTTTGGTGCTATAAGAACTTTGGAAGAATAGCAAATGATGAACCTATTTGCCTATATTTAAAGTTAATACTGGTTAATATATATATGTTTCAAGTTAGCCATGTTGGCCACGCAGCAAAAAGCAACAACCAAAATCTATCCTGTAGTGATCCCTTTACTGGGTCAATCAAAAGGGAAAAAATATATCATGAAACTTCATTTCATTCCTCATCAGATGAGAAGTAGATGGAAATAGGAAAAAGAATGTGACATTGTTGTAGTCCTAGCATCTACATTTTAGGTTGTGAGGGTATAGGTTCTATAGTATAGGAGATGTGTTAGCATAATTGATTAAATGGGCACATATGAGTAGAAGCAGATATTTAATATTGCTCATCAACATTATAAATGTTTGTTGGAGTTCAACTGCATCTTTCTTGCACAACATACAATATATATTTGTACAAGATTTTGGTTAAGGAAAGCACTGAAAATATCACAGTACTAATTGTGTGTCATCAGAAAATTAATACAGAAACCAAGTCATACAATCCTTCTGTGTTTTCCTGACTACAAGCCAAGGTAAGACAAACAATATGTTTATTTGTTTGTTTGTTTGTTTGATTTAGATCCCACTTGTCTCCCAAATGGGGCTCAAAGTGGTTATTGGTGTTTCTATGATCTGTTGGCTCAGCTAAACGGGCTATGAGGTTGGCCAAGCTAAAAGAAGCCTACTGATCCCATTTAAAGATCATCAAGTCAAATTGTAGGAAAGTGCATCACACTGCAAAGTTATGCTCTAAGATGGGAGGCTTGGTTATAATTTTATAGAAGTCCTAGAATGGGCTGAATTCCCAGCCTTAATACATTTCACCAGCCACACAGGGCTGCTCATCAGGGACTCAATAAACCTCCTACTTTTAGTGCTTATCTGAGACAAAGAGAACAGTGGAGATTTTAGACAAGAATCTATCAAGTACATGGAAGACAGTTAGTGGGTCACAAGTTTGTAGCACTATACTACAACCTATTTCTTAATCTAATCTAATCTAATCTAATCTAATCGCCTATACACAAGAAAAGGGATAAACTGATTTGGAAAGAAACCCTCCCTTCTAGAGGCAACTACCATCAACAAACGTAGAAGCTAACAGGTATTACTCTTTGATTCTGCTGATTAGGCTCTCAGTTTTTAAAAGGTATCATTCTAGGTGTGATGTAGTACCTGACTTTCACTGCATATACTGCTTTTAAATGTATCTCTTAGTCCTCTGATCCTGAAAGGCTCAATTAAAGGTAACTGCAGCAAGCCAAAAAGAATTCACACATTGTTCTCCAACAATTGCCATTTCCACACGGGGATATAACCCGCGCTGGGACAACCTCACCAGGAGGTCGTCTACACCACGGGGTGCGCTAGGGCGGTTTGAAAAGGTGAGGTTCTACACCTCAAAGCGCCCTCACGTGGCCGCGGGGGTGGCGCCGCGGGTTTTATATCGTGTGTTTTATAAAGACCACCTTTCAAGTGGTCTTTTTAAAACAAGAGCGTGCTAGCCCGTCGCAGCACCCCATGAAGAACTGCAGGGGCGCGCAAGCACATCCCTGCAGAGCTGCCCAGGGGCGGGCTTCCGGCTGGCGCGCTGCCCCAATTGGCGGAGCGCCGCTGGATGCTGCTGGATGCCGGCGGCGTGTAGAGCAGCGAACACGCGCCGCTCCCCGCAGGGATGGAGCCACCCGGATTAAGGTAAACTCCATCCCCGTGTGCGCCACCCCGTTCCGCCGCGTTTCGGCCCCCCCCCGTGTGGAAAGGGCCAATGTCTATGATAAAAGAAGCTAGAAGCAATTCAGGTCACTTGGGCTACAGTCTATCATAAACCTGCATAATGAGGGAAGACTGCCAATTTTAAGAATTTCCAAAATTTATTTTTTTTTAAATTGCTGTAAATATTGCCAAAGGACAACAGAAAGAGTAGGTATCAACATCTTCCAGAGGCTGGGGAGCTGCTCTGGCTTCTTTAGTACTTATGGGGACTGTACACTCCTCGTACCATAAACCTGGCTGAAAAAATCCTAGTCATTTTTTCTGAACAACACGGTGTCTAGGGAGTATGTACCTGACTGTTCACAGGGAGAATAACTCTGATAAAAAAAACAAAGTGATTTCTGCCCACGTGCCATGCTCTCTGATAGAAGGTACAAATGAATCAATTTATTTTGGTCATAGATCATAAAATACACAACAAACAAAATCAGCATTATATTTACAACACGTTCACAATATGCCTAGAATGTGGAATTTAATTGGTACATACAAATAAAACAGTAATTGAAATACTGGTTTAAAATACAGGTTTCCTCTACTTATCTGACAGGTTAGGGGCTGGAACACTGTAAGAAAACAGAATTGGTTGAGAAGTAGAAGCCACATACTGTACTGTAGGGAGCATGAAGGACTTACAGAGGCTCACTTGTGATCAACCATGTGTGCTGTTTGCAAAGTCTGTCAGTCAGCTTGGCACTTTTTTCCCATTTCAGCTCACCTTGCACATGTGTGAGCAGTCCCAAGTGAGCCCTCTCAGGCAAGAAGAACAAAAAAGAAAGATAGGTGCTCTCATCAAATTAATCAAACTTGTCCTTAAAAGTTGATAGAGTGAGCTGTCAGATAACCGGGCTTCAAAAGGCAAGGGCTTCCTGTATAATCAAAAATAATATCTGCTAAATTCATTCATCGTTTGTCTCCGGGGCTTTATAGCAGCTGCACAAAAGTTAGTCACTTTTAAAGCGATATGTGTTTCCTAATCCTCTATTAAGTATTTTAAATGATGATTATCAGATTTCCCTAGAACAATCATCACATCTATCTGGCAGAATCACTGGGCTTTTGGTAGTAGGAATAGGAACCCATGCGTAGCAGCAGAAATGGCCAGGGAGGGGCTAAACAAGGCCCATGTATTGCCCACTCATGCCCAAGAATCAAAGACGTTTGTTCCAAATGTGGTTGTAGATATGTTTACTTACATTCCTCACAATCTCACCAACAACATCTAATTATCTAGTAATGTTTTTAGTGGAAATTTTAAGTTGTTAACACCAGACACTTGGTTCCTTGAAATTCCCCCTTATGTTTCTTGAATACTTTTGAAACATATGGTGTTTTTACATTACTGAGGACGTGCTATTGTGACTAATTCCACTGACAAAAAAACCCCAAAAAATTACATATTGTTTAACATATTGTGCTATGGCTTTTCATGTTAATTCAAGCTCCAAAAAGTTGGGACACTGAAGCTCTTAAGGACCGCACCCATAACTGATATTTTATTTTGGCAATAAACATATGACATGATTTTTTTTAACTGGGTTTATTTCGAGTTTCACCATTGTCTAGGAGCTAGATAGTTGTCACTGCTATATACCAACATCACAAATTTGTCCTTTTAGATATACTGTGGATATACATCACAGATCTGTCTGTTCACTGAAGTAGACACATGGACTCTATGCAACTGAAGCTATTATTCCATATTACAAGATTGGCAATCAGTACTATTCAGATAGAATAAACGAAGTGGAAAGTTCTTCAAAGGTTGCATCTTCCAGCCTCTGCTACTGATAAAGCAACTGAAAGGATCTTTCTTTTCAGTTAACTGAATGAGAAGGAAAAAGAGGAAAGAGACTAATGGTAAAGTAGTTTCAGCACAGTACTGCAAATGGAGGTAGCTAATGTTGTGAACCATTGCACATATCCATTTCAGAGCAAAACTGTAGCAATTGCTTGTGTGTTAATTGTTTCTTTTGGTGCCAGAACCCAGACCCATGAATATGGAAATTAGGAAGAAAAATCACTTTTGAACATGGCCAGAGTGGAATATCCTCCTAAATCAGTGGTTCTCAACCTTCCTAATGCCGTGACCCCTTGATACTGTTCCTCATGTTGTGGTGACCCCCAACCATAAAATTATTTTCGTTGCTACTTTATAACTGTAACTGTAACTTTATAACTGTAATTTTGCTGTTATAGTTACTGTAACTATAACTTTATAACTAATTTTGCTACTGTTAGTTATAGTTACTGTAACTGTAACTATAACTTTATAATTGTAATTTTGCTACTGTTATAGTTATAGTTACTGTAACTGTAACTATAACTTTAAAACTGTAATTTTGCTACTGTTATGAATCGTAATGTAAATATCTGATATGCAGGATGTATTTTCGTTGTTACAAATTGAAGATAATTAAAGCATAGTGATTAATAAAAAAGGATATGTAATTATATATTGTGAAATATTTATTTCTAATTACAAATAAATGAAATTTTCTCTTGAAGCATGGGTAACGGGCTTAATATATCAACAGAAAACTACATTTCTACATTTTGCAACAGTATGCGTAAAAAGCCAACATCAGTGCGAAGGCTGAGCTTGCTTGCTTCTCACCAGATCAGAAATTCTCAGGGCAGTCTTTGCAAGAGCACAACGAAGATCATCTTCCACAACAAGTCTACTCCTGTATTTAGACTTGATAACCAACAAGCTTGAAAACCCTATTTCACAAAGATATGTTGTTGGAAATGGAAGAAGAAGGCACAACACAGTCTCAGATAGAACAGGATATGACTGAAAACACTTGATCCAGAATTTTGAAACTGGCATTGTAGAGAAATCAGTTCTCGCTGCATCGCTGTTAATAAGTTCGATGAACTCCTCTTGTGCTGTCTCAGGAACATCTTCAACTTTGACTGTGAATGGGCTTCTGGCAAGTGCAAATGGGGTGTCAGGTAGATTTGGAAAGTACGATGAAATTTCCTCTGCAAGCATGTGCAAGTGTTCTTTCACAGAAATCATCATCGGAATCCTTTTGTCTGGTTCAATCTCATGTTCCTCAAAGAAAGCAGATAAGGTAGGCAACATGTAAGTTTTTCTTTCATCCAATTTTTTTTGCCAAAGCTGAAGTTTCATTTGGAATGATCGGATCTTTTCAGACAAATCGAGGCATGTTGCATTTGGTCCTTGCAGTGATAAATTTAACTCATTCAAGATGGTAAAGATGTCAACCAAGTAAGATATTTTCTGCAGTTCACTTTTATCACTGAAAAGTGCTTCGAACTGCGGTCTTGCTTTCTGATTAAAAAATGTTTTGAGTTCATCACGAAGCTCAAAAACACGTTTTAAAACTTTTCCTCTTGACAACCATCTCACTTCAGTGTGAAATAGCAGAGTATTGTTCGGCGCGTCCAGCTCGTCGCACAGTTGCAAAAGCAGCCAACTGTTTAAAGCGCTCGCCTTTATGAAATTTACAGAACTTATGACGCTTTTCATTACTTCTTGTAACTCTTGTGGTAGCGTCTTCGTTGCCAATATTTGCCGATGAATCATACAGTGAGTTCCAATGACTTTTGGTGACTCATTCAGTACCAAATGTTGAAATCCAGATCAACATCCTAGCATGGTTGGAGCACCATCTGTGCAAACACCACAAACCTTTTCCCAAGAGATCTCCTGCTCTTCCAGAAATGAACCAACTGTGTCAAATACATCACGTGCAGTAGTTGTCGTTTAAAGAGGTTTGCAAAAAAGAAACTCATCTTTAAACTCGCCATCATTAACATACCTCATGTAAACCAGTAACTGTGAACAGTTTGCAACGTCTGTAGATTCATCAAGCTGGATACTAAATATTGGAAGTGGAGCAGAAATGGAAATGAAATGGCTTCTCAGAGAAGCCTCACACATGTCAGGTTTTTATAGTCACCCAGCTAGGCCAAACTTAAAGGAAACTGGCACCTTTAAAAGGAGTAAGAACCATTGTACAGAATTTAATTAATTCCTACAGTTTAGGAAAAATAAAAAACAAGAGAAGAACAATTATCACAGGCCATGCTACCTTTCTGGGGATTGAAAAAACATATGGTAGTTCCTAAAGATTCAGAGGCCAACTTCTTGCCTCAGATAAGGAAGCGTACAGAAAATATAACTGTTTTAATCATAGAGGCCATGCTACAAATAAATGTAAAAGACTGCCCACTGAAGGGGGATGGCAAAGAGATAAGGGTAAAGCACTAACCTGGAATTCTGCAAAATGCAAACAATTGGTACACGCTGGGAAATATAGGGACCCAAAATCCAGGAGCATGATACAGGTGAAGGAAGAGCCAAGGCTGAGGAGAAGATGACCATATGTGAAGGAAGAAAGATAAGTTTTGCTTCAATGTGTTCAGGCTTGTTCCTGCTTCCACTCACACACACACCCCGCAACTGAGTTCTTAAGTCTGCTGTCTGCAGCTGTGTTTGACTGGATTTCTTTGCCAGGCTTGGCGCCAACATTACCAACAGTGGAGGGGGGGGAGAGCTAGGTTCCCCCTTCCCCATTTCCAACCCGGGTGGTGATGGTGATGGCAACAGGAGGAGAATCCCAGCCCTGCATCCTCCTCCTTCCTTCCTCTGCTTGTGTCATCACACATCATGGCGAAGGAGGCGGCGGCTGGCTGGCTCCGCTCCGGAGGCCCCTCAAGCCAGGGAGCGGCTCCAGCAGGTCATGCAGCCCCACGCTCGCCTCCCCCTGCCCCGCCCTGCCCCGCCAGGGTCTCTCGGCTGCCGAGCCGCTCCCATCCCAGGGCCGCCTGAAAGCACAAACTCTGAGCCTGGCAGCACTGCCTCCTGCCCCCGCCACTGCCCAGTTCCCTCTGCCTTCGACCAGGGACGCCCCCGCCGCCCCCCGCTACCTGCGCTCGTGGTGGTGGCGGGGAAGGCGGCGGCTGGCTGGCTCCCGCTCCGGCGGCCCCTCAAGCCAGGGAGCGGCTCCAGCAGGCGAAGCAGCCCCAGCGCTCGTCTCCCCCTGCCCCGCCCCGCCCGGGTGTCTTGGCTGACGAGCCACTCCCATCCCAGGGCCGCCTAAGAGCAGTGAGCCCGGCAACACTGCCTCCTGCCCCCCGCCGCTGCCCAGTTCCCTCTGCCTTCGCCCAGGGACAGCCCCATGGGGAGCCCTCTCGCCAGCCAGCTGCCTCCCAGTTACCTGCGCCCGTGGCGGCGGTGCAGAAGCCGGTGGCTGGCTGGCGAGAGCACTGTCTCCTGCCCCCCACCGCCTCTATGCTGGCTCCTACCTGCAGCCGCCCAGTCCCCCTCCGCCTTCCATCTGGTTCCACTCGGCCCGCCCCACGCCGCCCGCCCCGGAGTCGCTGGGAAACACGGCCTCTACCTACCTCACAGCCAGCCACTCATCCCCCGGTGTCTGTGCTTCGCTCCAGGAGGGAGAAAGAGAAAGGAGTGAGCGCAAGAGCCCACGTGGGCCGTCCACTCCTCCCCTTCTTCCCCGCCCGCCCCGCCCACCAGCTCCACAGGGAGGGTGGAGGAGGAAAGGATGGCACCAAGGAGGAGGTGGCCAAAGTGAGAAAGCCGGCTGGCGGCGGCGGCGAGGGGGTGCGGCGACCCCCGTGAAAGGGTCATACGACCCCCCGGGGGTCGCGACCCCCAGGTTGAGAACCGCTGTCCTAAATGAACTTCCAGAATAGCAGTGAACCGAAACTGATTTCTAACCTTAAACAACATGTTTGCTCTTTTAAAAAGGAGGAAGAGGTACACCTGCAATGAAGGAGCATTCTTTGATCTTAAAGCCTGCTCCTCTGAGTGTTCTGACCAGGAAATGCTGATGATTTTTTTAAAAAAGAAAAGAAAACGAAGGAGGAGCCCACTCTCAGAAGACAGCAGTCATACAAAGCAAGATCTCTACTTGAAATATATGAATTAAACAATTCAAGTGTAATAGCTGTCCTCTTTTTTCAACACACTTCTCATTCTTGGGTTGGGTAATCAAAATTTCATCAAATTTCAACATCCCTGACAGAAGCCATTCTCAACTGTTTCCAAGACCAAATACCACGTATAGGCTGTAGTACCTACAGCTCTATAAAGAATCCACTTTTAAAGTTGTGTTTTTAAAATGTTTCATTTTGAAGGTTTATTCATTACAAGGCATACTCACTCAAGACCAATAATAATTCGAGTCATAGCAAACAATAAATTATGTCACTAGCCATTATTCTGACAGTATAGCTTTTTGGTAAGTAGGGAGAAGGAAGGAGTTATCCCAATGTGCCTCTCCGCCACCTTAAGCAAGCTGTTTGGAGGATTGATTGATTACCTTACAGTTAGCATAAATTATAAATAACTTGTTTATTATATCCTCTACTTCAAAATCAGCATGGGCCATCCTTAGTCTTATTTCTCCTACACTGTTAAGTTTCAGATCAATCCACTGAGACATATTTTCAAGGATTAGCTACAGCACCTACTCCCACCCACTCCAATTTCTAGTTATGATTATAGACACATACACTGTCCTGCTAACATTCTTCAAGTAAAATAGAGGTACTCATCAATATGTAAGAAGAACTTTGCTGAATCAGACTAAAAGACCACCTAGGCCAACATTCTGTTTCCAGAGTGGCCAATGAAATGCCTACGAGAAGGCCACAAACAAGACATAACTGCAACAGGACTCACCTATTTATGGTCCTAACTCATACTCAAAGGCAAACTGCCTTGCAAGTTAAAGGTAATATAGCTATCATGATCAACAGCCTCTCGTAACCTGTCTAACCCTTTTGGTGGCCATCACTAACTTGTGGCAGCAGATTTTGTAGTGTCCCTATGTGCTACGTGATAAAGCACGTCCTTTTGTCTTTGAAAATTCTCCCGCACCAGGTCTCCCGTCTCACAACATGGATTACTACCTGAGTATCTCTGAACTACACACTACTCAAGGATGATGCACGGCAATCAATCTATGATACCACACAGCTCCATCAATTAACTTTCTAGAGATCAGTTCATAGCACAGTATTCCCATTCTGCATTTATATTTTGCTGGAATACTGAAACTATTGTTCTTTGCTAGTGAGCATTTATAATGACACAAACTCATCAAACATATATTTCCCAGGTTGTCTATAGCCGTCAAGGCATGTACCTGTGAACTTCAAAAACAGAGAGTTTATCATGTATCTGGTTGGTTGCATATATGGCTGATGAGATATGTATATTCCAGAGATGTTGTTTCATATCCTGTCTGGAAAAAAGTTCTATAGTTCAATTGGAAGATGATTGCCCTGAAGGGTTAAGTAAGACATGATTCTAAATCAGTGCTTAGGAAAACCTACTCGCCATTGTGGATACAGGTATACATTATCAGTCTCTTAATTCTATAACTCTTACTTCTTTAGATAAAGCAGAGAGAATGCACATACAACAGAAATCCACTCATCTCTGATGCTAATCTGTGCTTAACCTTCTCTACAGATTCCATCACCCCCTTTCAGCTGGATTTTGACAGGATAAGAAGTATCAGCGCTGTCACAACATATCATTTTAGATAGCGTGTACATTTTTTTCTATTTCTTCTCAGGAAAGAACCAGAACCAGATTTCTTTCATTTCATTTCGGGAGTGCCTTCACAAATAAAGGTTCCTCTTATAGAAAAAGATTCCCTATTACCCCGCACATTCTGTTCAACACAGCCCAAGATGACATTTAAGTACAAGAAAGGTCTACATCAAATTTCTCTCATATTTTGTTGGTATGTAGTTCTCCAAATTTATGTGTAAGTTGCAGGCACATACAGATGTTTACAAGAAGCCACGGAGTCTTCAAAGATTAATAAAATTGTATCGCTTTTTAAAAAATCATCTCATTTGTGCCACAAAGAGACAGTGCAAATTATCATGTATGGACAACTGCTAGAAAGCATGAAGAGTCCTGTTACAATTTGACTTCTACATAATGTTCCCATACAGTTAATACATAGCATTAAAACCCTTATGTTTTCTACCTTTGTTATTACTGGACTTCTTTGTTGCAATCTTATTGCCTCTTTTGCCTTTTCCCCAAATGAGCAAGCAGATAAGAAAAGACACAGGAAGGACACTGTATGAATTTCTGTTACTCAAGTTACAATTTGTTATGCTAATGTTTGCTGTGCCTTGGGCTGATGTTTAGGAGATGGGTCACACATGTATGATACTTCCTATGCTAATCAGACCTACCACAAGAGGCCGGCTTTTTCAACATCCTTTCAAAAACACAAGACAGCACAGCATGATGGCCAATAAATATGAAATCACAAGGAAAATGTTGGCCATACTGAAGTACATTTCAACTCATTTAAAATCCTTCTATCACATTTTCATTACTAGAAAAGCAACTCCCAGAGCCAGTCTTTGCTCAGAATAATTTGTTCTTGTGAAAGAAATAAATTGATGGAAGAATGATAGGAGTAGAAACAGAACTATTTTTCATGCAGTTGGTACATGAGAACATCTCTGAAAGCAGTTAAGTCCTAATAGCATTCAACTAAGGCCATTTCCGCACTAGACTGTTATAGTGCTATTATTCCTGGGGTTTGCAGTTTAGCGAGGGGCCTGGCCAGGATTCCACAGGATGTTGAAAGTGGAATAATAGCACTATAACAGTCTAGTGTGGAAATGGTTTAAGTCTCTGAGAAACATAAACACAAGGCCCAAACTATTATTTTAATATCATGTTCATATAGCATGCCTGGGACTGGGCATGCTTTGATTTTAACAACAACAACAAAAGGCAATTGCAGGGGCCCTTGAATAGTGACAACTCTTGTTCTTCTGCCTTCCTCTGTTGCTATAGGTTTCCAATGACACCTTGGCTTTGTAGAATAACAGCTTTGTAGGTGAAGCGGGGTGATTTTAGCAGTAAAATAGAATTGGGAGAGTTTTTAAAAAACAAAACAAAATACTTTCCTCGTACTTTAATCCAATTTGGAAAGGGGTGTGGGCTGTTTTTGTTTGTTTTGTTTTGTTAGGAAATAGACATGGACAGACTTAAGTAGGCTAGTTAAAACTATCATTGTAACAGTAGTGCCTGGAAGGTGGAGAGCAGTGGTAGAATCAAGCATGTTAGCTTTTTCCTGTGTATTAGAGAGAAAAGGAACTTTAAAAACTGAGCTGCATGGTGACATATCAAAACTTATTTGGCAAGGGAAAAAAACCTACAGTATAACATTTTACAAGATGTTAAAGAAAGAGAACGACTGGGGCTGCCAGATCTTAAACTGTATTTTTCTGTATGTTGCTTGGTGTAGTTGAAAGAGTAGATCATACTGACAAATAAGAGGATGTTGGAATTAGAATGGCATGAACTGAACTTTGGGTGGCATGACTATTGTGGTATGAAAAATCTAAAGTGAATGTGGATTTTAATAATCATGCGAGAAAAGCTCTGTTAAGAATATGGAATCAACATAACAGTAAGGTTATGCCTAAAAAAATCTCTGGTGGTGTCTCTCAAAAGATTTTGATAGGAAAGAAATAACAGCGAAGAAAAATGGACGACCTACCAAGATCTTCTAGAAACTGACCAAGAATGTTATAGAATCAAATCAGTTGAAGGACTAATGTCTCAAGGTAATAGTTTTCAATGGTTCTCTTACAGACAGATAGTTGAGAAATATAAAATGGATTTACAAATATATAATTTTGCATTGACCAAATCTGATTTTGAAAAATAGTTGTGCTCAGATGATGTACATTTGATTATTAAGATGTATAATTTTTTCTCAAAATTATAGCTGGAACATGAATTGGTTAAAGAGTGTATGATAAAGTAGGCACAAAATGTTGGACATAATATGCAGCTGGAGCAATGGGAGAAAATGTGGTCATAGGGAATTAAATTTATATTATGATATGATCTCAAAGAGCACCTCTATAAGAAGATTTACTGTGAGTCAAAAATTGACAAAAATGCAGAAAGAGGTTTCCAGCAGATAATGGAAACATCAGGAACAAGTGGGATCTTTTTACCACATGTGGTGAACATGAGAAAAGCCCCCCCAAAAAATCCAGAATCAAACACATTCTGTGGTATATAAATTTTGAAAGTTAATGTTTAGTTAAAGCTTTAATTATATTTGTTGGGATTAGCAGAAATATAGCAAATTATTACAATGTATGGCCACTGCTGCGTGATAACTATACGCACAGAAATGAAGGAATACAGAGACTCCAATGAAAGATGACTGGTTGATAAAACAGTTAGACTTAGCTGAAATTGATAAACTGACAACACTGACAAGAAAAAAAAACAGTAGCAACTTTTGTACAAAACTGGAAACTTTTAATATTTTAATAAAAGAGTGAAATATGTTAAATGTAGGATTCAATAATTAGTACTTTTGGATAAGTAGCAATTGCCACACTTGGATGGGATTTGTAATCAGAGAAGTAGTTCCTATATAGATTTATCTATAATTTACTTTAGGAAAGCTTGAAACCACCATTTTTAAAGATTCTTTTTGTTTGTAGTTAGTTTTCAGTATTTCATATGTACTTTTTAATTTTTTTTGTCTATATGTTTTGCTTTGTCCATCTTTTAAAAACTTGCTTATTGTTGTAATTTGTTGTTGTTTCTGTTTCTTTTGTTCAATTTTGTATGTATCCAAAAAAAAAACCCATCTTTCCATAAAGATTCCAAGCTGACACCCCCTCGACCCCTCTCAACAAAAACACCCTGAGCTAGATGGCACCAAACAGTAAAGCAAAGCAGCAGGTTAGTTAGTAGCTGCTTTCGAATACTTAGCTTAGCTGAGGACGTAGAACAGGAACTACACCATGTGATTGCACAAGTATACTTGCCTTCCCAATTCCTCTCAGCTGAGCTCTGTTTTCCAAATGACAATGAACTCTAGGGATTTTAGCTCTGATGAACAAAGGGCTGGGAAGATGGCAGGATGGGGGAGATATCATATCAGATGAGATGGAGAGGGGTCAGAGTAAAGAGATCTCTTCTAGAAAGTATTTTGTCCAGTTCCTCTTCAAATCAGCCAATGCTCCTGCTGGAACCCATCCATAATACACAGTCATAGCACTATTATTCCACTTTAGCTGCCATGATTCCATCCTATGGAATCCTAGGGGTAGCAGCATTTACAATTCTGCGTCAGAGAGCCCCTCTGGTGCCTCACTAAACTACAAACCCCAAGATGCCATAGGCTGGAGCCATGACAGTTAAAGTGGAATAATAGTGCTATAACTGTGTAGTGGGAATGGGCCCCTGGACTGGCCCTAAAATTGACCATGTGTGAGCAAAGTATGATCCTGAAGCCAAAGCCCTCCCCCCGTGTGGTTTTCTGGCCCTATGCTCTTTTGACCACCCTTGTTCTGATTTTTTTCAAGGACGTTGGCTCTACTGGAAATCTCCAGGCCTGGAAAGTCATCATTTAAATAGGTTGCATGAGCCCCGAGCACTGTTTTAATATTAACATCCCAGTTTTTCAACGCCAGAAGAAAAATCCAGTCACTTCCAGGTTTTTGCTTTTTCACCCTCTGTTTGGCACCTGGAGGATCCCACAGACAGAATACGGGTTCTGGAGCCAAAGAATCATCCAGACCCCTCCTGGAATGTTGATTGCCATCTTGGTTTCACTTTATAGCGACCTTATGCATCAGAGACTTTCAAGTCACCTGTTCCTCAACTGGCCTGCACAGGTCTTGCAGATTTAGGGATGTGCCTTCCTTGATTGTGTCTATCCATCTGTGATGTTGTTACTGGCCTGCACACTTTCCGGATTTGATATGGGTTAACTGGCAAAATATGATTTAATTGGCAAAATATATTAATCAGCATTGATTCAAAATGGACCCTGCGATGACTGTAAGGCTAGGCTGGCCAGAGGAAAATTACTGGCTGAACACATGTGCTGCAAAGTAGATCAGAAGATCTCCTCTACGTGTAGCCAAGGTCATTGTCAGGATAACTATCAGGTAACTCCAGAGACAATAGAGTTAAATTAAAGTTGTAAGGTCTCTGCTTCCACAGAACAGTGATGGGAAGTTCCCACCAAAACACTGATTGTTTCACCCCTTCTTCCAAGCACCTGGACATTTCTCTGCATTGTTCCTTCACCTGTCCACCATTGCAGAGTAATTACAACAGCCATTAACTCTTTGTCACCAACACTAAGACCATTAACTCCATCCAGAACCCATTGTCCATGTAGCAATTTCCATTGTTTGCTCATCCAGACAGCCATTCACACACCCTTGCCCTTCAGGCAGATTTTTGGTATAAAAGCCCTCCATTTTGGGCAGTCAGATGCAATATCTCACTTGCTGAACACCACGCTGTCGCTCTGATTCCTGAACAAGCACTGTCCTTAGGTGCAAGTCTACGCCACATTATTGCTTTCTTCATTCCTCTCCAGACCAGTAATTATCACTCATTTCCCAAAACTCCACTATCAACAACTTATCTCCTTTTATCCTTCGGTTAGCTCTTGTACAAGTGTGTGAGTGCTTGGATCTTTTCCATATGTGATTGAACTATTTAATAAAATACAGTTTAGTTTATTTTGAAATCTCTGGCTGATTCTTTCCTGTGAGGACTCCATAAACATTCATGGAAGATCTCGTTAGGTTACTCCCCTCTCTCAGGCCTCCCAGTTTGAGCTAATTAATTCCCCATTGTCACATGGAGATACTGGCATTGTGGGTGTACCTGTGAATCACCCACATTTTGGGGTAACAATGTGGACTTCCTCTTTTCCTACTGCCTTTTACCTTACATTATTGGTTTTCTAGTGAATAAGGTCTTCTCATGATATGGCCAAATTATGACAGCCTCATTTTACTCATCTTGGCTTCTAAAGAGAATTTAGGTTTGATATGTTTTAGGACCCATTGATTTGTCTTTTTAGCAGTCCAGGGTATCAAGAGAACTCTTCTCCAGGAGCACATTCTGAAGGAGTTGATTCTCTTCCTCTGAAGCTTTCTTCACTGTCCAGCTTTCACAACTATACATAGAAGCTGGGAATATGATGACGTGGACAATCCAAACTTTAGCTCAATGAGCTGTAAATATCCACTAAAGTTTGGTTCCAGGACCACTTATGGATACCAACATTTCTGGATACTCAGGCCCCATAATGTACAATGGTGTAGTAAAATGGTGTCCCTTATATAAAATGGCAAAATGAAAGTTTGCTTTTGGAATTTATTTATTTGGAATATTTTCAAGCCATAGTTGGTTTAATTCATGGATACAGAATCTATGGATATGGTGGGCCAACTGTATTCAATGATATATCTTTATACTTGAGAATCTGGTCTACTTCCTTCATAGCTGCCCTTCCAAGTCCAAGGCCCTTTTCGCACAGCATTTCCGATGTGAAAGGGCCCCTTGAGCATCACGTAAATGTGAGGAGTGGTCCACAGGATGCACTCTCATTTGCGTGACACTCACGGGCCTGACACGAACCACGCAAGCATTTTTTCATTTTCGGTTTGAAGATGAAAATGCTGCGCAGTTGTGCATCGCTCCGGGGCCCTGTGTGCACTTACCTTGCGTGCGGAGCCTCGGGAGCCGGGCCGGCCGTGCTTCCTGTCCAGTGCAGCCTTGAAAGGTCCCAGGCTTCACTGTGAAAGGAAGAGGCGGGGCTCTCACGCAAGCAGGAAGCTCGTGCGGAGCCGAAGGACCCTGGATGCAAGAGCCTTCCTCCAGAGGCTGCTTGCACGAGCCCCGGACCCCAGCACCACGAAAGGGTAAGGTGCGAAAAGGATCCTAGTCTTCTACTGATTTCTTGACTGCAGTATCCATTCTAAATAGTGACTGAGCAAAGGTATAGTGAATCTTGAACTATTTAAATATCTTCATCATCTACTCTGAGGTTATGTAAATTATCTGTGGTAATTATTTCTGTTTTCTTAATGTTCAACTCTAAACTTGTATTTGCATTTTCTGCTTTGACTTTCCTCAGTAATCACTTCAACTCTTTGCTGTTTTCTACTAGTAGTATGGTGTCATCTGCACATCTTAAATTGTTGATGTTCCTTCCTCAAGTTTTTCACATCTCCTTCCCAGGAATCTAATCCTGCTTTATGTGTATGTTCAGCATAAAAGTTAAATAGATGAAGTGAAAAAATGCAGACTTGATTGATCACCTTTGCCAACTGGAAACCATTCCATTTCTCTGTATTATGTCCTAACAGTAGCCTCTTGTTCTATGTACAGATTACACATCAGAACTATCAAATGCTATGGCACACCCATTTTTAAGAGCAATCCATAGTTTTTCATGATCTACACAATCAGTCTGGAATATTACCACTATTAAATGAGAACAACTTTACTGAAGCTTGGTTCCCTGCATAAATTTACAGATTTCAAAATGTGTGCATACATAGCTACGAGAGATCCAGCATGATGCAACACTTTGAGCATTAGACCATAACTGTGCAAACCAGAGTTCGATTCCCTGCTTGGCCATAGAAACCAACTGGGTGACTTTGGAAAAGTGACACACTCTCAACCCCAGAAAATTCTTGTGATAAGTTTACCTTAGGGTCACCGTAAGTCAGAAATAACTTGAAGGCACACCACCACCACCACAACAACAAATACGTAGGTATAGCCAATAATCAAACACACTATCCTACCTATTACTTTCAGAATGTGTTATCCTTCTCTGCATCATCATACTACTCGGCTGTTACAACAGCTGTACTGGCTGCCAATCTGTTTCTGGGCACAAATCAAAATGCCGGTTATGACCCATAAAGCCTTCCATGGTTTAGGTTCAGGCTATCTGGTAGACTGTGTCTTCCTATACAAATCTGCCTGGGCCCTGAGATCATCAGGAAAAGTCCTTCCCTCAGTTCCACCACCATCCCAAGCATGGTTGATAGGGATGTAAGATAAGACCTTTTCGGTAGCTGCCTATACACTTTGGAACTCCCCTCCAAGGGAGGAAATCCCCCTCCCTTCTGTCCTTCCATTGGAAGGCAAAAACTTTTCAATTCCAACAGGCTTTTCTAAAATAGAAAAGTCTTGGGTTGGGGGTACTCTACTATTTGGTTTTTTCAATCAATGGTATTTTATCTTTTAAAGTGTGCAGTAGTTTTAAATTCTTTTAATATTGTCAAGACATTAATATTAACTTTTTTGTATGTTTTTAGCTCTTTTTTTAAAATTATAAGTCACTTTTAGTCCCAATTTTGGGATAAAGGTGAGATATAAATAAATATAATAAATAATAACAATAAATCACTCTAGCCATGTTAAAAATATTGAAATCCCATCTTTAAAAATGCTGTCTTTCCATAGTCAAACATTCCAGTTTCAGGTCATGTGTGGAAAAGAAATTAATGAATAAAAATTTCCAGAGAAAAGTAAGATTTGAAGAAAACAGGAGAGATGGTATTTGCAGTGCCATAGCAACAGAAAGGAAAAAAATTAAAGACCAAAACAGTTCTAGGTATAATGTGAGATTCGTGAAGAAAGCAATGTTACCTTATTCTAAAAATAAGCTTGGATAAGAAAAGCAAGTTAGCATCTTACAGCTGCATATATATTTCTCTCTTTGAATGGCAAATATTATATCTCACTATATTCATAAGAAGCCTTTGGGGAAACCCAACCACAAAAGCCATCTTTGACCAGAAACATGCAGCCTACAGGACAATGTGGTCAAACTCATTTCCTATCAAGGGGCAGGGGGGATGGAAAACAGTGTAACTAGAACAGACCCACGAGGCAGATGGTCAGTTCTATTAATCTGACCTTATTTGTCCAAGATCAGATCAACAGAACTGTTAAATGCACTGATGATTAAAAATAATCCACAAGCCTCGTAAATCTTAGATTTGCATATTTAGGATAGAAATATCAAATAAATTTGATATTCACAATTGATGCTTACTAATTTCTGGTAATACAATATTCTTAATGTTCATTTATTCAGAATCAACATGGAGATAAACTCTGAACATTCTTGTGTCTATTTTAAGTCCTGGTAAAAAAAATTTCATTCACTATACTTATTAAATGTAAAGAACTGAGAGGCAAAACCAGAGTCTTTGTGTATCATCCCCATGATCTCTGATGACAAGATGCAGCACAAGCTTCATCTCTTGCTAATTAAACGAATCAATTAAGAGACTATTGTTGCAACTGTGTAACTGCTGTTCTATAGTGGCAATAACAGCCCCACAGGGAGGTCTTTTACTACATTAAAATGCTGTCCTCCACAACTCCATCTGATATTATTAGAAACAGTTATTTGCGTCTTGCTGTCATATTAGTAGCAGCAGCAAATTATGGAAATATGCAGACCAGAATGGTCCCAGTATGAGATCAGGTTTGGTTTTCAGCCTCTGAGGGAACAAATGCTGAAAATTCCAAAGTTCCCCAAAGTTCATTAATGGAACTGATAAATTTACCAGCACAGCAGCCATTTAGATGCTAGGTAAGGGTCACATATTTGCATACTTTCCCGCTAAGCTGATACAATTCAACTAGATAAATTATCATATTAAGTTTACCCTCCTGAGTTAAACTGATGGAGTTCAAAATTGTTTTCGATGGTTGTCATTAATCGCTGTTACATCTTAAATGCTTGCTTTGAAATCTAATTGTGGTGGTGTGCCAAGGGTCATATTAATAGCATTCTTAATGCCAAAGTCTTGTAAAAACATGTTTATTTTACTGATATTACTGACGCTTGAAAGATGAATGAGTGAAGTCTATTTTTATTATCAATAAAAATAAATTTAAGATGTTCTTTATCTGATTTAAATTAAGCTTATTTACTTCAATTTCATTTTGTTTATTAAGATTCCCAATTAAGCTTCAGAATCATATAAATTAATATTCCTCTACAAAACTTGAAGAAACATTTACAGAATGTCAAAAAAAAACAAAAACTGGCCGAGCTGCTACACATTTTCCCTCCTCTAACTACAATGTTTCATATTCCATCATGGCCATAAATATAGTGAAATTTTACAATACTGCAATCACACAACAGTTATTTAATCCACCTCTCCCTAGTGAAATGTGAATGACTGTGACTAAGTTCAACTGTCCGTTACAGTTTTATTTTCTGTATCCTATCCTGTGATCTCTGGATACATGTCAGGATATAAATATTTTAATTTAAGGCAACAACAATACGTTGATGGTCACTTGTGGAGAGGAACAGTGGAGAGAAATTTAAACCTTTCCCTACCCAGTGTTTTCCTCTTGAAACTCCTGCATTTGTCCTAGAAGAGTTCTAGCTGTGTGTTTATCTCAGCAAACAAACTTTTAAGGTGATAAAGAACAAACAAGGCAAAAAAGACTAGTGAGGAAACAATTAAATAATCCCTCTTCAGTATTTCTCTCAAAACATTTCAAGATGGATTACGGTTAGGATCTATTAAATGAGTTTCATGAGGGTGGTCTGACTCCCAGAAATAGCAAATTTTCAATATTTATAACCTGTCGGAATCAGCGATGAAGTAATGCATGTTCATAGGTTTTGAAAATACAGTTTATTCACTTCTGTTTTCAGTTCATTTTTTCCAAAAAGCAATGACAATGACAGCCCCAAAAGTAAATAAATAACCAAGACTGGCCAGCCCCTCTCTAAACTGCAAACTCCAGGATTCCATGGGATTGTGAAAGTGGAATAATAGCGCTGTAACAGTCTAGTGCGGAAATGATCCAAGAAAACAAATCCCTCTTGTTTCTTCTGGCTTTTTTCCGGGCTTGGCCCTTGCTCTTGTTTCTGGGCCTTTCTGATCACTTGCATTGTGAGTCCAGGTGGTTACTAATGAATTATCTGATCATTACCACTCTAAGGTCTGCTTTCTCTTCCTGTTCTTTGACCACACTGTAGCTGAGATCAATTCTCAAGTATCAGTGCTCTAATATGAACAATGCAATGTTCTTATTTATTTATTTAATATCTTTCTTTCTCTCAAGACGGGATTCAAGGATATGAACATGCACTAGGGATATACATTTATCTTCACCCCCATTCTTTTTTCTTTCTCTTCTTTCCCTGTTTTTTTTTTTGCCCATTTTCTATGTATTTATATTTTAAAAATTCATTTTATAAAAAGAAGTCAATGATCAAACAAAAAATAAAGTTCTAAAATTTAGTCAATCAAACAATTAGAATAATCCACTAAAATATATGAAACAAACTTGCTCCCAAACCAACCAGGTAGTAGACTTGTTTTTTTAAAAAAAAAATTAAAATTTTTTACATTATGTTAATAATTACAAACGTTCATTATTTTTAATGTGCATAGTTACAAGTCCAATTTCAGTAGGAATCTTCTTGTAATAGGCATTCCTCTTCCTCTCTTACATACACACGCACATATATGGAAAAACTGTGTAGAATATAATACTACTCACCACTGTGCCAAGAAACTGAATACTAAAATTTCCACTTGCATCCCGTGAAAGGCACTAGAAGAAATAGATTAACAGTTGTTAGATTATATTATATAATCTAATTTTCCCATAAGGCATACAAAAACAGTTACAAGTCTCCAGTCACATTGATGTACCCTGAGACAAGGAGGTATACATGCATAACAAACTGATACATGTAATTAACAATTTTGGTATGCCACAGAGAAAGTCATACTTTACAGTTATATCAAGGGGCTGTTAGCTACTGGAATACAGGCTGACTATGGAATCAAAGAATATAACCTATGTTTATACAGCTTCCATATTTCAGAGGAAGCCAGTGGCAAACCACCTCTGACTATCCTTCGCCTTACAAAGACCTATGATATTCATGGGGTCATCATGTCATGCACACACAGAATGGAGACCTTGGTAAAATTAACCAGAATAAGCTTGGACAGGTAGCTAGATAAAAAACCAGCAGCTTCCAAATATGGGAATAGTGAAGACTCTACAGATCAAGCAGGTGGTGTTGGACATATAGTGACATGGGGCTGGGTAGCACAGTCATATATCAGAAAGATGACAGAGGAAAAACATAAAAAAGAGGGAAATTAAAGCACTAATATCTTCTCGTTCATGGGAGAAGGCATTTTAAAACAATGAGGTTTGGAACAGGGCAAGTTTTAGTTTCAGGGGTTGTCCTCCTGTGATACATAACTCGGAGTAGACAGGTGCTTGCACATAATGACATAGGTTTTCTGGAATTTTTTCCAATGCCCTAATAGAGTGTGGTCTGATTTACCATGTATTTTTACTTAATTTGGGAGGGGTGGGGCTTTACTTTTAAATGCCTGCACTTATTTGAATCATAATTTCTGATAGGGATGATAAAAAAGATTATAGCATACTTAATGTGGTCTAAATACTGTGCTCAAATCAACTCAAAGCTGCATGTGGAAATTCTTTTTATCAAAATATATTTAGTGACGGACGTTCTGTCCTGGCTGATTCTTAGCTCTTCCTTAATCAGGATTCTCAGAGACAACTGACATTCTGAAGTCTGTGTGGTGCATGCCTCAAAAATACCAGGGCACCACAGATGCTGATTACACATACACACACACACCCTCGCTTTTACTTCATCTCATGTTAAACGGGAGACTTATGACATTTTCTATGTCCTGCCAGGATACGGTAGGGAAGAAATGAGGAAAGAACAACACTGCCCATCACTAACATCATCATCAACATCACCACCATCACTATCATCCTGCGACAATGGGGGGTTTCTTTTATTTTTTTATATGCTTAAATATGTATATCTTACTTCATATCATGAGATCTATAGTGTACCTACAGTCTTCTCCTCTCTGCCCAAGTTAATGCTCTCCCCAGTAAGTCTCCTCACTTTTCTCCACCCCAGTGTTAAGAGATGAGGACAAAGTTCTGAAGGGGCAAGAAGGATGGATGTGAGATGTTTCCTCTCTGAGGTCAGATCTTGATCTCCAACCAGAGTCAGAGTTTCCCATAGGCTGTGGGATGCTATCTTATTTAAGGATAATAGGACTGCAGTCTGAATTTCTTTCTTTCTTTCTTTCTTTCTTTCTTTCTTTCTTTCTTTCTTTTTTTTTTTTTTTGACATGTAGGCTACCATATAGAACATGTTTCTTGGCAATAAGTCCTTGCTGTAGATATCACCTTATTTCATATAAATGAAGCAATACTTTTTTGAAAAAAACTATTAATTCAACTAATGGGCCATTTTGTGCCACTCCACTTTGCACAACCATAAGAAAACAAAGAAGAATGTGCCAAGCCTTGACCTATTTCAACAGAAGTGATTAATAGAATGGAAAATGTGGGAAATAAAATTTAATACAAAAATCCTGATGTTTACATTTGTAACGGAAACAGGAATATACACTTTTCCCCCTAGACTAAGAGAAACACAATCAAGTTTTGGAAACTACAAAAAGAACAAAGTACCAGCTGCTTACAATGAAGCAACTGTACGCCAAAACAAACAGGTATAAACTACATGATAAGCTGTCAAAATTGGTAAACTGAAAAAAAAAATGAGAAAGAGAGATGATTTTTTTAAAATTTGAGTACCTTTCACCCTCATTAGAGTCTTGCCATAAAAGCTGCATTAAAAAAACTACTTCAGTCCCTCCCCCACCAAAAAAATCTGTGTGAACAAAAGAGCAAGTGTCAAGATGTGCTTTTGTGTATGTGTGTAAGAAACTGACACTGTATATAACTGTTGGGACAATGTGTGAGCATCAGAATCCATTGTAGTGGGATATTTGGCACAGTGTTGTTTGAGGAATAAAACTATATTCAAAATCTATGTATGTTGATACATATATGGGAGCAATTTAGCAAAGAAGAGGAGCTCTGGGAAGAAATGCAAGATTCAATTGAGGTCTTATTGCTTTATGATAAACTCTTTGAACACATTTTCTTACTTAATTTACCAGATACTTATCTACTGCCAGAACATCAAATTACAATACTTAATTGTTTCAGGAAAAAAAGATAACAAAACTGGTAAGTTGACTGCTGTGGGATTCTATTTAAATAGTTTTGCTAATACAATGTATAACGTGATACATATAAAAGCTGAATGGGAAGGAATAATGAACATGGCTAATGGATTTAAAAGCACATGGGCGCCTTTATTTATTTATTTATTTATTTATTTATGTTTGTATTTCAGAATTTATAGATGCCAATTAATGTAGCAATGTTAGTCTGTAGATATGATGTTACTGCATCAACTTGTATCAGTGTCTGATATTATATTAATTTTTTCGTATTGCTCTGGCAGAGACAAAAGGTCGTTCATCTTGTTATTTCTGCCATGTCTACAAAACCATGATGTTAGAAAATGGCTTTCTTCTAGGCTTATTGAAAAATAGACTGTCAGACAAAGCATATGCTAGTAAGACCCAAAGAAAAAAGCTTTTGTGCTGTAATACAACAGTCAATGCCTTTAAACATAATAAATGCTTTGCGTTACAGCAAATATCAGCTACTAAATGTAATTATGCTTTAAGCAAATAGATCCAACAGAATACTTTGATATCCAAAGCTAATGGAAACTGGACTTTCTTCCTCTTCCCTTGCATCTGTCCATGGTTCCACAAGCCTGCTCTAGAGGTTCCTGGAAATTAATTTTTTAAAAAAATGCTTCTGAACAATTTCACCAACACAAATTTAATTTTTTTCCATCAAAATGTAATTAGAGCAGCCTACACAGAACAACATGACTGTCTCAGGGACACCATGTTAATTGCTTCCTCACATGTTAATTTTAAAGACCTAAAGACTGCCAATCCCAACTAGGGTAGATCTAATGAACAAGTGGGAACTTGCTAATTCCACATTTTTATTAATTCAATGGGTCTACTCTAGTTAGGATCACCAGTCGGATTTAGGCCAGAATTTTTATCCTTTCTTTACAGAGGAATTACGGGGGGGGGGGGAACCATGCAGTTAATATTCTACCCAGTTGTTCATGAGGAAAGAACCTGCCTTCTATTTCCACATCCTAGCCAGTGAGTACAAAAGAATGTGAGATAACTGGAAAGCACCCAGGTGCTACTTCTGGATTTTATTTTACACTGAAGGGAAATCACAACACTGGTCCATGGGGGAAAGCAAAATCCACAGTTGGACAACAACTGTTTTAGTAAGATCACTCCAAATGTCATGAAACCACATAAGCTTTCTAGTATTCCAGAAGTGTTTCTGAGGCCGAGTGGTAAAACTTCACAGGACAACTATCTGATAACTTAATAAACATGAACAGAATTCATTCTCTTTGGATGGTATATATCCTGAATTGCATCAAATGCCCATGTATCAAGGGCAAGACACCACAGGCAAAGGCTAACTTAATCAGCAGATGAATTATACCAGCTGCTACAAGGCATTTGTAGTGACCACTACTGTCAGTAAGGCCAGGCAGCTTTGGACGTATATGGACTGCTCACTTCCAGGAAATCTTCACATACACTAAATCTATGAGACTGTGCCATGTTCACTGTTACTCTGGTTGTTTATACTTCCTTCGATAGTGTTCTTGTAAATAAAGTATGTTAAAACTCAAGGACAAGGCTGAAATGCCCTTTAATTTTGATTAACTTCTTATTCAGCAGATGAATTGAGATGGAAGATCTAGGAGTTGTTCCCAAACTTCTGTCATTCAAACAATATTGAAAATATCTTTTTCCATTGTTTTTATTAAGATACAATATAATAGTTAATACTTACAAAGATAGAGAATAAAAAAGAATTATATCTATAATAATACATATAATACATGTTGTAATACTCTCTAATTTCCATTCCGCGCTTCGAATACAACAAAATCGAATACTTCTTCTTTACTTGATTTCTTTACATGGTTTCTCAGATACTAAAATAACAAAACTAAGCAGAGTAAAACAAATAAAAAAAAAAACACTCCCGCAATTCTGAACTCATACCCTTGTCAACCAATACAATAAAGATTACAGCCTCTTTTTTCCCCTTTTTTTGCATCTCCCTTCATTATAAGTTTCTTGACTCATCTCTGTACTTTATTACTATTTCCTGTAGATATTATATGTACTCTATATATTTCAAATCCCATTTACTACATAGGAAATTTGTTACGGGATCCCATTCTCGTAATATCACATCCGATTTCTCTAATTTTTATAGTAAGCCTATCATTTTCTTTCATTTCTATTATTTTAACCATCCATTGCTCTATAGATGGGGGTTCTTCATTTTTCCATCCTTTAGCTATTAAAATTCAAGCAGCTGTAATACTTACCTGGCAGGGGAGATACTTTGATCACGAATATTGAAAATATTAACATACAGTAAGAGAGAGATGTATGAGGGAATTGCTGCCTAGTTTGTAAAACCAGTATTGCAAACACAATCTACAAATGCCAGAATATAAATCATGTTTTCATTTGTTCTGACCCATTTCGTATTAGAAAGATATACTTGGCCATTTTCTTCACTTGGTTATTTTTTTAAGAATCAAAATTACATAACTACATAAGAGAATCTATTATGTAGTTCAGAAAACCTGACATCTGATTCCCTATTGTCTGGAAAACATTTCAACTGCTGAAAAGTATCAAAGATTGGGTAACAATAGGCAATGTTCATAATCTGTGCAGAGCAGCAGTGTAGTGAATCTTTCCTGACAGACAGAATCTGCACCACTCCAGGGCAGTTCCTCTTATTTCTAATCCTTCAAGTACTTTAAAAGGATGCCACAGTTCATACAGTTTAGAGAAGAGAAGAAATAACTTTCTCTCTTTTTGTCCAATGGTGATGGTCCAGATGCATGTGTGGAAATGCTCATGTCTACATAAGGTGTTCTGTGATCCCAGGAACAAGCCAGTCTGTAAAAATGTCAGCTTATTTCCTCTGCATTCAATACAAATTAAGCATATACAAATACATTCTGGCCTTCAGCCAATATTCCAGATCTCTAAAGGTGTAAAAACATTAAAAAATAATAGAAGAACCTTTACCTGTACAGTTCTTTGAACACCATCCACATTAACACTCAAGAGAGCTGAAGCCAAGTTCCACTCACCAGTCACGCTAAGTTTTATCCCATCAACTTCCACCTGTTGTGAAACCAAAGAAAACTATTATCACAGAGCTAGACAAGAAACAGTTCTCAAGTTCATTACTGCATACAAAGGAGCAGCCGTATTAAAACAGATGGCTCCCAAGCAACCTGTCATGTTTACTGTTTCTGCCACAAAAGACAGGGTCTAACAACAGAGTCTTCTTAGCATCTCTAGGGAAGAGGTGAAGAACCTGTGAACAGCTGCCTGTGGAGGGCTGCAAGTAATTTCTGTGAAGTAGCAAAACAGCCATCCAACTTTTAAACTGTATCTGGACATGGTACATTTACTGTAATTAGACAAGCAAGGCACATGAATTTCAGTGACACTTGGCAACCTACACAACAGGCCTTGCATATAATATGCTCTCCAAGGACCAAAGAAGAACTTTTCCTATGATTTAATGAAGGGCTTTAAACACTGTTTTCTTAATTAATATAAGTTTATAATTAATCTGAAAGTCCAGTCAAACTGGACTCTATGACTTTCTGTCACATTCTTCAAGTGCTAGTAATACATTTCAGAAAAAGATAAGAGGCCAAGTGCAAGAAACTCTGGGCCAGATCTATCAGTCAGGGAGAACCTGTTCTCTATTTTTCTCTCCTTCATCTTCTTGTTAACACAAGTTTTGTTATTGATTTTTGAAACTCATCATGCTGCAACAGCTCATGTAGTTTGCCTCTCAGTCTGAGGCAAGAACTGGAGCTGGAGGGTGGGATGGTGAAAGGCCTTGCCTCCTCTGTGAAGCTAAATGATACAGACTGCCCTCCTGATAAAACCCTTTATCAGAAGGTAAGACTTAAAATGCATTAAGCAAAAACATGAACTGAGTTGCTTCTTCAGTAACAGCCAAAGAAACAACTTTTACAACACAGAAGGCACAACTACATGTGATAAAATGGAAACAGCACACTTGTATGGCAGTGCTATATTCAAGGCACCTGACTATTTTTAAGTTAGGGCAGATGTAAGCAATTTAGACAAAAACACCACCTCCATTTAACTTACATTGCAACAAAACAGCTTTTAATACAAGTAGTAAAAATAATTTTTATTTTATTGTAACTAAAAAAAGCAACCGTGTAGTATTCAGATTCTAAACATTAAGAGGTTTACCTTTTCTTTAAATCAAAGTATTTTGGCCCAGCTATCCAGGCAGAACTATCATGTTCAGGTAGATTAATCCACTCCTCTTTACCTTTCTATATAATCCTAAGGTAATTATTAGTGAATTTTTGTGACAGAGTAAGAAAAGGATATATTGGACAAAAAAGTCTTAACTGCAGGGACTGTTCCAGAAAGCAGCTTTGATTGACTGTGCCTTGGCATCCTGGTTTGTGGTGCTGCAGGGTAACATTTTCTTCTTAGTGCAGTTTAATACTTAGCAGTTAGACATTCATTAGGAGATCTTGGGGCAAGGGAGATGTCAACAGTACCCGTTGTCTCTCCAAGACAAGTGAATTAGGAAAGGCTGTGCATGTTCTGACCCCATGCCTGGATGCAGTGGTGAGCTAGTTGAAGGCCAAAAATCTCAGACTGAATCTCAGAGGTTCTGTGAGTGTGCAATTTATACATTTAGGGCCATGTGTGTGTTCTAACTGGGGCTGCATTCTGCCAGTAGGATATAAATTTGGGACCACTCCTGGATTCCTTACTGTCACTAGTAATCTTTGTGGCAAGGAGCACCTATTACCAGCTCCAGCTTATATGCAAACTATCTCACTTCCTGAAATACGAAGTAGGCTAGCCACTATAATTCATACAGTGCTAACCCCACGTTTAGATGACTGTTGCATATTTTACAAGGGGGTACTCTTACACATTTTAAAAAAGTTTTTCTCAGTTTCCAAGACAGGAGCCAGCACAGTGTAGTGGTTTGAGTGTTGGACTACTACTCTGGAGACCAGGGTTGAAATCCGAGAAGGGCAATTTTTAATAATTCTTCCTAAGGAAAAACAACCATGATAGAGTTGCCTTAGACTCACCATAAGTCAGAAACTACCTGAAGGCACAGAACAACAATTTTCAAGGTATTTCAAAATAAAACAATAAACCAGTCAATGCCTCAGTGGCCTCATTCTGGCTACTCTCCTGTTGGCACAGGCGAATCTGCTATTAAAGTGAGTGATTTTAAAAGGCTATAAATAATAAACAACTGAAATTAATGTTACACATGCCAGCTGTAAAGCATCAGATCTCAGGATAGGAACATCAGAGCTAAATCTTACTTTTATTTACTGAATGCACAAACCTTAGCAATGAGCCAGTGTCCACCTAGCTGGCCCAGCCCCGTTCCAATTTTTACCCATATGCCACTTTGTCTGCTTAAACAGTAGTCTATTAACAATTAATAATTTCCCCATGTATATAATACAGACTATGGCATCCACGAGGTTTACCTCCAGAGCTGGAAAGGCAGAAACAGTGCAAGGAATGTTAGGTGGGAAAGCAGGTCTGAAACAACAGTATACTGTGTTGGCTAGAACAGGCTGACAAAGGCACTAAAACCAAGGAAAGGGACAGCAAGTAGAGCCTCTCATGAGGAGAAAAAAGATAAAAGTTTGTATGAAGAGGATGTTGATATAAAACTTAGCTACAGTGGTAAAATGCATTATTTGGTTTCAGTTGTTGACAAAAAGCGATACCACTTTCACGCAAAAGGTCACACATTTCTCTCTTACAGATAAAATGGAGGGTCAGCTTTAAATGTCTTTGAAGTGATTATTGGTACAATCTCAAAAGGAAGTTCAAGTACATGGGGTTTCAATCTCATTAAAAAGAAGACTTTCCCCCCTTTTTTGCAAACTTCCCTTTTGTTCATATTTGCACTTACATCTAAAAAAGACCCCAAGAGAGAGATCCATTCTATGCGCTGCATATTCTGAGAAAAGCTCAGTTACCTATTTATAGATCTTGCCCTTTTCTACCAAACTAGATCAAGCGTTTTATTCACTACATGACTGCAGGAGAGAAACTCATTTGCTCTGAGTGTCTTCAAGGCAGCCTTTTACCCGCTATGAATGAGACCAGAAGAATTTTTGAATTGCTGGGTTTCTGCTTCAAATGTACTTAGGTCTCTGCCTTGTCTACATTCAGAAAGGCAGCACAACTGCTTGTTCACCCAACACAGACGCATACAAATAATCTGCAGAAATGCTGGAAAACAGGAAATATGATCTCCTCCGCAGAACAGGAATCAAAAAATTTCAAATACTGAAAATACAGTTTAAGCATTTATGTGGAACTCCCTTTCAAGGGAAGCGAGATTGTCCTCCGCCTTGTTGTCCCTCCATCTTCTGAATACAAGCAGGCTTTCTGCAATTAACTGGTTTATTGAGGAAAGGATGTTTAACAAATCAGTGTTATTTTTTTCTTGTAACTGATGTGTTTTAAAATTGCTTTTCATTCAAAAGCAAAAGTTTTTGTCTTTATTTTTAATAGTTGTGCATCACTTTGGGTTCTGTTCTGGGAGAATGCTAGAGATATGAATATAAATCAAATAAATAAAAAAGACTTTAAATTCATCTTGTCAACCATTCACATTGCGCAGCTATTCCATCTGCCCTTCCCCATGGATTTTTTGAAGCAAGGAAAAGAGGTAAGAAACATTCAAAGGTTACAAGTGCAAAATCAGTCCTCTGAACCCCCTTAAAATTTCATGTGTGATGATTTCACAGTGAAAGACTCATTTGGAAGTAGCAACTCAGCCTGTTCATATATTTTAGGATATTTTGGTTGATACAAAAAGGCAATCTTTTATTTAACCACATATATGCTGTAGCTGGTCTTTGGATTTCAATCAGAGGCAAATGTATTAGAGTAGTTTTCCATAATCTGCCTTCTAGATGTGTTGTACTATACTGTAAGCCATAAGGCAGCACTGCTATTGATCATGTTGGCTGTGGTGAAGACTGTGGTGAGAGGAGTTTTGATCCAACACATCTGGAAAACATCTGGTTATTAAACTCTGTATTGAAATAGTCATAGATTTCCTACACTGGCTCAGTCATCAATCAAAATGAAGTTTGCAGTTAAGAAATCAGAAAAAGACTAAGACATAGAAGGGTAGCTATGAAGGAACTAGACAAGATCCTTAAGTGTAAAGATACACAAGTAATATCAAAGACGGGATTGTCCATGCCATTGTATTTCCAATTTCCATTGTATTTCCCATTTCTGTGTATGGTTATGAAAGCTAGACAGTGAAAAAAACTGGTAAGAAGATAATAATTTCATTTGAAATGTAATGCTGTAGGAGATATCTGTGGATATCACGGACTGCCAAAAAGACAAATAAATGGGTCCTAGAGCAAATCAAGTCTGAACTCTTCCCAGAAACCAAGATGATTAAGCTGAGACTTTGGGCATATAATGAGAAGACATGACTCACTAGAAAAGACAATACCGGACTTCCTGTCTTAATGGCATCAGGATTGGCAGCAGAAGTGACAATTGCCAGTCACCTACTGTCACCAAATGCGGTTTAGCTGGTGAATAAATACTAGCTGACACACACACCCTCCGGTAAAGGGAGTGCTGAGGGGCTTGCCAGGGACCCAGTATCCTATCTGGTCTTCCTAATTAGAGGTTTAGTATGAGCCTAAAATCAGGAGAGCAAATGAGAGCTTAGGATTGAAGAGTATCCACAACTGCATTTGACCGCCTCTTCTCACTGGCACAAGGTGGCAAGGTAGAAGATAGAATGAAAAGACCAAACTACAAGTGGACAGACTCAGCCAAGGAAGCCACAGTCCTGAGTCTGAAAGACTTGGGCTCTTGATGACTGTGTGACCTAGAAGTCTCTCATTCACAGGGTCAAAATTGACCTGATGGCAATTAAGAACAAGACATTAAAGAATATGAACTTAATTATTCCTTATGGTTTATGAAAGGCTATATGATTGCCAATGATATAGTTTGCTGCACATCTGTATAGGCAGATTGAGGATTGGGCTCACCATCTTGAACTGAACCATTTCCCCAATTCAGTGATGCCATCCCGGGCCCCAATTATTTATTCTTCACCATCTCAGAATGGGCCTGGGATTGTAAAAGTTTAGTTCAATTTGATTTGCTTTCACACTTCAAAGGAAATATCAAACTTTTAACTGTTAAATAATTTGTAACATCTGGGAGGAAGTTCACAGTGTTGTTCTTTCACTGACAATTAGATTGAGAGCTTTTCTTAAAAATGAAAATCAATTTCTGAAATAAATTATTCAGATCCATGTATCTTATGCTGCAAGTTTTATTTAGGGAAAGTGGGCAACTGCTCCCCCTTGAATGTTGTTGGACTGCAACTCCCATAATCTCTACCAGTACAGTCAATGATGGGAATTTCAGTTCAAAAACATCTGGAAGAACACTTGCTCATACTTTTTTCGGGGGTCAAAGTTCATAATGAGAATTATCTTGTAAGCCAAAACTTATTAGCATTTCTGGTTGAATTAATTAAAAAAAAACCTTCCAGGGTCCAAGTGTAGTTCAGCAGAAATATCAATATCATTGAAGTCACATCATCACAGGTTTTTCAGTTAGAAAACTGTACTTGTTCCATGCTAAAGGAAGTGGGTAATCCCACTCTGATGCCAATTTTTTCTAGGGTGTGTACACCTTTTCCTCTGCATTTACGTAAGTTGGAAAGCTCAGTGTTCCAAAGAGCTTATGGAAATATTTTCACATTAGCTTTTTATCTACTACTAATATAATTAAATATTCTGAAGGTTAAACACATCAAAGTACCAATGTGGGAAAATTATTTTATAAAACTAATCATTGCTGACTGGTTCTATCTGATATGAAAGGGCAAAACATCAATGGCAAATGACACAAATCTAGTTAATCTTCCATTGTTGAGGATTTGAAAGAAGAGGACTAAGGGTCAAATTATTCATTACAAAACACTCGACACATTCACAATGTGTTACAGGGAGGGAGGGAGAAAATATATCATGTATATAGAGAAAAAGTTCTATATAACAGAGCTAAAAGAAGCTGAACACTGCCTTCTGACATGTGAAACAAAATGATATTACTGGGGCCTTCCGGCTGTATTACAACCAAGATTAGGCATCTCACCTTTGGTGCTCAGTCTATATAATAGGAGTGGGGACTGTGTGACCCTCCAAATGTTGTCAAATTGCAACATTCAGCATTCTTCACCACTGGCTATGCTGGCTCAGTCTGCTAGTAGGTGTAGTGCAATTACATCTGGAGAGTTGCATGATTCCTATTCCCTGTACCACTTAACCAAACTATCACTTAGGATAATAGCCAAAAATGTATCAAGCACAGAATTAGCTATCAACCTGATGAAAGGTGCTGTGGACATGGTGACATTTTTTTAGCCCAGTAACCTAAACAAAACATTCTTATTGAATAATATCTAAGAAGGTGTTGTGCATGGGATAGCAGTGATAATGCAGAACTCATGTAAAGAGTCATTTGGTGGTCAATTGATTTTATATAAATAATGTGCTCCAACTACAAATTGACTTTATTGGGACTATTGTACATGAAGTTTCCTTACTGTAAACTATTTTGGTTATTAGAATTTCAGAAGAAAATAAGGCCATTTCTATATGACGAAATCCTTGCGTGTCATCTCACAGCAGTCCCAGTAGGGAAGGGAGTGCGGCAGGAATGCTCTCCTCCCATCCACACCTCACCAGCTCCCTGTGGAAGGGAGCACGGTGGTCCCACCTCTTCCTCAGTGCAGTGCAGCCGGGCACTTTCCCATGCTGCGCTATGGAAGGAAGCATCACCATCGCACTTCCCTGCCCTTCTGCATGATGGTAAGTACGAGAACACCACGCCATTGTAGACACAAAATGGATTTTTTCTGTTTTGCTAATGTCATGAGAGCGTGATGCTTGGGGACAGGATGGCAGCAGGACTGGCAACGATGTCATGCTGACTGCTGCCATTCTGTTCCAAAGCGGCACAACCCCATTGTGCAGAAATGGCCTAAGTCTGTGATTTATAGATTATAGCAAACCCTTTGCTTGTGTAGCTCATAAAAAACCATGGATTGCTCTTAAAGAAATGGGTGCATAACCTGTACTTAGGTCAAGAGGCCACTAGAACATGGAGAAACTTGTTTTCAACTTGTATGCTGAACGTATCATCCAGAAAGCAGTATTAGATTTGGAGGGAGGAGACATAAAACCTGGATGAAGAAACATCAACAGCGTAAGATATGCAGATAATATCTTACTACTGGCAGCAAACAGAAGAGACTTGGAACAACTATTGAAGAAAGTTTAGGAATAAGTGCAAAAAAAAAAAGATTTACAGAGGAGTATTAAGAAAACAAAAATAATGACCACATATGAAATAGCTGAAATAGTTCAAGATTCCTCATACCTTGGCTAAGTCATTAATCAGACTGGAGGCTGCAGTCAAGAAATCAGAAGAAGACCAGGGCAGCTATGAAGGAACTAGACAAGATCCTAAACTGTAAAGATATATAATTGAATACCAAAATCAGGATTGTCCCTGCCACAGTATATCCAATTTCTATGCACGGTTGTGAAAGCTGGACAGTGAGAAAAAAACTGGCAGGAAGAAAATCAACTCATTCAAAATATGATGCTGGAAGAGAGAGCTGAGGGTACCATAAGCTGCTAAAAAGACAAATAAATGGTCCTAAAACAAATCAAGCCTGAACTCTGCCTAGAGGCCAAGATGACTAAGCTGAGGCTGTTATAATTTGGGCATATAGAGAGGAGACACATCTCACTAGAAAAGGCAATAATGCATAGTAAGTTAGAAGGCAGCAGGAAGAGAGGAAGAGGAAGACCATATTATGGGTGGAGAGACTCAATCCAGGAAGCCAGAGCCTCGGGTCTGCAAACCCTGAGCAGGACCCTTGATGACCAGGTAACTTGGAGGTCTCTCATTCACCGGGTTGCTGTAAGTTAAGGTCAATGAGACAAAAACAATGAACAAAAAGAAATTCTGAAAAGTTCTGGATTAGGCCAAGGAACTTGATATCCTAAAGGCACCAGATCCTGTCTGATCTTAGAAGCTAAGCAGGTTCAGCCCTGGTTATTACTTGGATGAGAGACTGCCAACAAATACCAGGTGCTGCACGCTGTATTTTGGAGGAAGGAACTGGCAAAACCACCTCTGAGCATTCCTTGCCTAAGAAAACCCTATGAAAATCATGATGTCACCATAAGTCAATGGGCAACTTGAAGGTAGCTACACATATACATGTAAAACAGCATGTTTGGCACTGTGTAGTCTGCAACACAGTTAAGCTTTTGAGAACTGCTGTAATGAATGAAATTCCAGAGCAAATGCAACTACCAGTCCAGTGTGCTGGCCCCTCATAGGAACTTAGGGGGCCAGGTACATATGCACACACACAGACTATCTCCTTCCCCACAATTGTTTTAGATTTTTAAATTTTAAAATGGTCCTTAGGTGCCTTCTGGTTTGCTTTGTGTTTGAAATAAAGCGTCCCCTGAGCCTAAAACAGCCCCAGGGAGGGGGTCAAAACATAGCAACATTTCCTTCCATGTCCCCAGGAGAGTGTTTTCAATTTTAAAATTCAAACAAATGAAAAAGAAATATGGTGGTGCTGATGGTCCACTAGGGCCCTCAAAAATGGCTTTGGAAGCCACATGCAGCCTGCACTTTGCCCATTTCTAAATTAAGGAACACATCATCGCTATGAACTCAAGGTAGTTCTCAACCTTTGGTACTCCAGATGTTTTGGACTTCAAGTTCCAGAAGAACCAGTCAGCATGGCCAATTCTGGGAGTTTAAAACATATCAGAGCTGTGTAATTTTCTGTTTTCCCTCAGCCAGCAGTGACTTGTCTCCTGGACCAAGCTAATTCCTTTTCAACATGAGAGCTTTTGCAAAAGTGGCTTGTCTCATGAAACGGAAGTCGACAAGCTGAAAACTACACTGGACCAAACAGCACTCTAAAGATTCTAGCTGTACTTCTTCCGCGTTTATATCTCAACCTGCCCTCCAAGTGGCTGAAAGTACTGGACGTAAGAACCCCACGTGATCCTTACAGGTACTTTAAGTATCTCCAAAGTTAGAATGACATCAGGTGTATTCAAATCATTTATTGCCACTGACCCCTTATCTCATTTGCAGGATCTTCCCTGCTTTCTACTTCTGGAATAAAGGCAATGCCTTATTTCCATATTTCCCAGCTAGTATGTTCAGCTTCCTAGAAGTTACAGGTCCCTTCACTATATCATGTGGAAGTCTGAAATTAAAACTACTGTGCTGGCAACGGAGTCCTGGAATTGTTCTCTTGTATGCCTTCATTTTTGATGCCTTTAATTTTCTAAACCACATGTTATAGCTCTGTGTTAAATCAAGTTCTTTGTCTCTACATGAGTATATCCAGATGAACGTAGCTACTACGAAAGAAATATTCCCTTGTTATGAAATGTCCTGTTAAGTAAGCATTTTTCCCTTTTCACCACTGCAACCCCCCAAGCATACATTTGTGTCCAAATATAACACATTTAACAAGCATTATGCATTCCATTCCAGTAAATAGATGAGACAGACTATGTCCTAGCAAATCGTCTGAAGAATTTGAACATGGGACACATTTATTGAAGTTAGCTTTGGAATGTTCCAGAATGGGTTCCTGTGCAGGCACAAATCCCATACAAGTGAACCTACAAAGTGATGTACTATGAAGATATTCCTTTTGGAGACCTTAGACACCATAGTTCTTATGAACTGATTGCTAAAATGGAAAAGACAGCAAGATTTACAAATGTATTGTGAGAAAAAGAGAGAAGAGAGATGTGGGGGATTATTCTTAGCAAATGGTGCTGCAAGATGCCTATTAGCCATTTTATTACTACTATGACTGCAGCCCACTTCAGGAGATCTATCATGATTCATCTATGGGACACAACTGATAACACAAATCATGTATCAGTCCTGGATTTCAGATGACCCTTAAATAGATGTCATTTTAATCCTGAAGTTACTTCCAACACCTCCTGTAACACTTATTTTCTATTTCTTTTCATCTGACCCATAAAAAATTACTCCTTATACTTATGCTAATCCTCCACTTACCATCTAGTCTATTTTTTTTGCCTCTTCTGCTTTCATCTTCTCAACATTAATTCCTAACATTTCTTTTGATCTTGCCTGTTTGTTGCCATTTTGTCACCCATTCCTCCTGCTAAAGAATTGTGAGCTATAATGTTATATTTATTGTTATAGGGCAAAATTTTATTTATTCACTACTCTTTCCCTACCTGTTTCAGCATAAAGATGAACTAATGTGAATCAAAACCCTTCCACAAACTATATCCTGGGATTCTTTTTTACATTTATGTAACTGAAGTTTTTTTCAAATGCTTTATTTTTTTTGCAGGTAGTATTTATCATTTAATATTTCTCCCAAACAACATATGCTTGCAGCTGACAACTCATTATGATTTTTTTTCTTTTTGGCAATAGAAGTAGAGCAAGTCAAAAATATGCTATTTCTACTGCTGGTAAATAAAAATACTCCTTCATACAATTAATACCCCAAAAATACTAGTGCTGCATGACATGGTGATAGACTTTGGCTTAGCTGAGCTTTATAACAGATTGCTTTTAAAGGCAGATTACCTCACATAATGTAAAATTAATGTATGAAATTCACTGCTGCAAGATGTAGTGGTAGCGACCAACTGAAACACTGTTTTAAAAAAAGACTTGTAGAATGTACAAAGATGGGTCCACTGATTGTGAGCTATAATGTTATAGCTTAATTGATTTGCCAAGGTTGTATCCACACTGCACAGTTTTAGCAGTTTGACATAAATGTAACTGCCCTAGCCCAATCTTAGGGAATCCTGAGATTTGCACCTAGAGATGAGGCACCTGGAATTCTCTAGTGGACCCCTCTGAACTACAGCATTAGAGCTTGCTGGCAGGTAATGGAGGATGGACCTATGAAAGTTATAGTAGCACCTAACTATAGTAGTATAATTGTGTGGTATGGACATATTCCAGCTTCAGAGGCAGTACATGACATCTCAGTATTCATTGCTGGAAACAAACAACTAGGGTGCAATTGTTGCTATAATCTGCTTATGTATTCTTGAAAATATCTTTCTTATTGACTTCTGTTAAAACTGGATCCTAGATGTAGTCTGATCAAGAGTGGGTCTTTTTGTATTTCCTTATATGTACCATGGGGAAAGGATTAGTGCACCTTCTCCTGTTCACTCCCATTAGCTACAGAATAAGCAAAATTGAAGAATGCCAAGACTTTTTATAAATGCGGACATCTAACCATATTGTACCTTTGGAGTTCTTTGCTGAAAGGGAGATCTTTCTGTCCATGAATAGATACTGTTCTGAGAATATGAGCTTTGATGCTTTGAAGAAAAGTAAGATTTCTGGCTTTGAAAAAGATTAGAAAAGAATTTCAGTGACCTCACTGTAGAAATAATTTGTGGGGGGTATGTGTGATTATCAGTTAAGTAACATAACATAAAAGAGACAAATTTAATCAAAATGTTCTGGTTCTTTTGTGGTGCACATCTCATGTAATGCAGGAGGTTTGTTTTCTCATGTTTGGCACCCAGAAAGCACTACTTCCTGAAAAAAAATTAAGGAGCAGCTCCTTCAATATCCTTTTGTTTCCTCACAAGCATTAAGTTTCAAATAGTGGCACAGAGGCAAACTTGCCAGGAAATCAAGGAATCCAAGATCTGCTGTGGGAGCAAGTCATGGCATCCAAATCCAAATGATATCCAGATCTGAACTACTGGTAACACATCAAAATCCCTTAATGCAGGTCTGCCTCATTCACACAGAAAGTATTGGTGAACGAGGGACAGCTGAAAGAGACAAAAGATGGGAAGTTTTGAACTCACCCATATTGCTTGCCCTTCCCTTCAGCCAGTCCCCCAAATAGCCCATCTCACAGCCAGACTCACCCCTGGCATGGCTCACAAGCAAGGGCAAAACACCTTAGAGGACAGACTGCGAGAGTAATTAAAAAAGGAGGATTCAGTACCCTCCCACATACATGCACTCTTACGTCTTCCTTTTCCCTTCAAATTTCACTTCACCCCTTCTAAACCCATGAAGAAAGCAAGTCAGTATTTAACAATGAATGCTGAGCATACATTGAGATATAATTGGATCTCAAAAGCCTCATCACTCTTGTGATCCTAGATACTAGATAGTGGCAGCTAGTCATAAAACTGAGCTAAAAGGATAAAAATTGGAAACATTGTAAAATAACATTGCATGCTTATAGACCATTTTGAGTAATGATCAAACTCTAAAGCACTAGTAGCATTACTAAAACAGTTTAAAAATACTAGGTTTCATAAGCCCTGGAAATTTGTATTGCTTATTCTCTGCTCTCATCCAGCTACTTCAAGAAGGCAGTTTTGTCTTTCTAGTAAATCAGCTAACTGTATGAGGGACATATAAACGACCCTCACAGTCTAGTGTAGCCAGATATTCCACTCTTACTAACAGCCAAAGACTGATACAAAATGAATTCTCTTGAAGGAAGCTATGTTTTCTTAATAATAACAGTTGTATAAACACACGGTCTTCTCTGTTAAAGGGAAACAGACATCAAAAAGCAGTAAAACATGGAACCCTAAACCCTCTTTCTTTGAAGAAATGTGTTTGAAGCGAGGTGTTTCTAGTTATGGGTGAATGAAATGAGAATTCAGCTGCAACAAACGGACATCCAGCCCCTATGAAGGACTAATTAGATCCATCTGAGAAGCTGTGTCTACATCACTTTACACATTTCAAAAAGGAAAGCTCTGGTCTAGTCTTTTGAAAAGCGTACATCAAAACAGTTAGTCACAGCTGACGTACATCTAGCCACTACAGTAATGTTACTTTCTTTTCTTTTTACAAAGCATTAAGAGTTACATTAAAGTGATGTTAATAAGCCTGTCCTGCCCTAAGAAAGGCAATGAAATTTGGAGCAAAGAAAGCAAGCCTGGGCAACATCATTCCCAGCAATCTCCCCACTGTGCCTGAATTTCAAAGATGCTGTCACAAGAGAAAGCAATCCAGCACATCAGTCTTGCTCAATCCAATCAAAGAGTTAAAAAAAAAAATCAAATGGCAGCAACCAGAACCCAGAAAGTTAACTACTGCCTTTATTGATTCACATCTACTCCCACAACACCACAGTGAATATGCAGGTGGTTATAGCTGGCTGGCACTAAACCAGTAGGAGGATCTCACAGTTACTGTTACTGTCTTTGGAACAAATGGACACAATCCACCTGCTTTATCATGGTATGGTACTTCTGGAATGCCATTGATACTCTCTGACGAATATCACCGTAGCTTCCACGGATCTTGGGCCCTTTGCACCAACAGGAAATATGGTCTACAAGTCATAAGGAACATGATTCCAGGTACTACTGCAGAATATCAAAGCCCTGAGGCTGTCAGTTGTACATACCCACAGTTATGTCAGCTTTATGAAAGAAAATGTGTCTCCAGATCAAGGTATTTCCATGCATGGCAGCAGTGTGCCAACATATTCCAAAATGATTTCAAAAATCCTATCCCCGAAAGATTCTCCTTTTTCCTGGCATGTATGCATATCTTTATCATCTGGAATCATGGATAGAAATTGGTTGATAAATTCCACTGGGACTTCAATAACCTTCAGCCCATCATCAACCTGTGCATCAATCAATTCACCAAAAAAGGTTCACTTCTCAGTACTACTGTCCAGCTACATAAAAGACATATGAACATCACCGTTTGCTGAAAACCTGCTGTTACAGTATTTCCATATTGCCATCTTCCATTCAACGCAAAATCCACTGTGTTCCTACAGCTCTTTTTGTTGCCCTTAAGGGTCCCCAAGTCCATGTTCCCCACCTCTACGAAAAGGCCTAAATTTGTTTCACTCACCAAGATAGTCATTAACCCCTCAATGCCTCTGACAGTGTTACTAGCCATTCCACTGAACCTGGGGGGCTTTGAGGTACCCTTCATTCTCCAGGCTAGGAAAGAGCTTTTCTCCAAGCAGGAAGTGAGTATCCAGTTATTTTAGAAATATGACCTGGAATAGGTCCAAAAGACCCCTAAATGCAGCAAATCTCTCCCAGAGACTTGAGGACAAGTCAAAGAGTCTCATTAGCTACCCAATCTCTGGTCTACACTTAAGCCTTACAAATAAAACAATGTCTTCTGGCTTACTAGAATTAAGAATTTACTCCAGGCATTTCTCAGTCTACAATAGGTGGGTAACTACAAGTTACCAGCAAAGTTAAAAAGAGAAATCAACAAATCCAGACAAATATTCAGCACCAACACCCTACAGGACCGCCTTAAAAGATAAAATGGCAGAATACTTGTAGTTACCTACAGCTCCAAACTGAAACCTTTCAATATAATAATGATCCTCAGCCCAGCCTGGATAATGACATTTTTATGTCTATTGAGTGGTAGGGCTGTGGCTGTTTACACACACACACACAAAGACAAAAAGAGCTTTAAACAACTACTGACTAGCGGCAAGAGGTCATATAAGAATACAGACCTAGGGAAGAGGTTCTGCGATTCTGATGCCAAATCTAATCCAGTAACAAGTATATCGGACCTAATAATGTCACTCACAGCAACATATGCTTGTTCACTTGCTCTTCTTACAATGTGACATATGCCATCTCCTGTCAGCAATGCTGTTCTGTATTCTACATAACTCATGCAGGCCACTCTCTATACTAGAAAATAAACCTCCACAAATCTTCTAACTTTAGAAATGACTCCCGTTTTTTTTAAAAAAGTGGGAGAACAATTCAGCCTCCCAGGAAACTGTCACTGACCTTAAAGTAGCCACTGTAGAGCAAAGAAACTTTGAAGGAAAACTAGAGCTAGTTACCATGTATCAGGAAGCTGCAATCTACCCACAAAAGCTTGAATCAGGACACTTGTTTTCTACACACTACATATGTCAATCATTCAGTGTCAGGATATTTTTGTTATTGGGAACAGTTATGTGATGGGAAGAAATTAATTATATAATTGTCACCGTCAGTTTTTTCTGCATTTAATTTCCCTCTGACTTCACCATCTACAATCCAAAGTCTAATCAAGTTTACTGCATATATACCTGAATTTCTCGATAATATTAAATGCATCTCAACTTTGTGAAAGCCACGCAAGACTCTTTGTGGGATTTCCCCCCCTTTTCTATTGCAATCTGGAATTCATGAAAATATTACTTTTTTACACAAAGGCATAACTTAACTAATAGGACTAGCAGCTCTTTTAGAGCTAGCCCAGAAATTCATGTAACTTTTAATGATCTAAGCACATGGCAATCCACTTGTCTTGTGGCAGTGAATTATTTAATTTAACTGTAACTAGTCAACTTCTACAAATTTCTAAAGTTCTAAAAATGTTAAAAATGTGTGTATCACAAATGGTATCCAAACCAGATAATATCATGCAGCTAAATAACTGTATGATCAGCTAATAAATGAAGTATTATACAACACTAAAAGGAAGTGAAAGCAATGTAGAGTTGGAATCCCATTCTGATGACTTAAAAGCCTGGGATACCTTGTCTGACACCTTAACAACAACAACAACAACAACAACAACTAAAGTACCCAGTAGATCTCCCTTGTGAGGGAGTTTCATAGCCTGGATGCAGTCATACAGAAAACATTTTCCCCAGTCATCACTGATAATTTTGGGAGGCAAGGGTGCTTTGCAATGTTTCTCTGACGATTGTTTCAGCGTCCCTGCAGGTCATCCATAAGCAGTCAGACTTTCAAGGACCCTAATACAAATTCACTAGGAAATCCTAAAACTATTTGGAATGCAGTCCTATATGTTTTGGAATACAGTTTTTTTCAGTCCCAGCTAATATGGCCAAAAGTGATGGATCATGGCAGTTGATGTACAAAACCATACTGGACAAGGATAGGTTAGGGCTTGAAAATTCCTGGAAAGGAATAAAAGTTTCTGCCACCTTTTGTATTCATAATTCTTTCAACATTCATAATCTGCAAAATTTCTGTTATGATTCCCTAAATTATATTATCCCCCTTAAAACCTTAAATGCCGCAGATAAAATGCCAAAGTTCTTTTTATTCTCCTTTCTAACATTTTTTATGTATTCTTTTGTCAATGATAATCTTCTTCTGAGACAGAAGAAAAACAGAAATGTCCAGATTATTCCAACTTTGGCCTTCCCCTGCAGCCTCTCTCACCCCTGTCCAAAATGTATTCAGCACCCTACAGTAAAACACTTCTCTTCCTCATCTAATTTTTGATTGTTTCTGTTTCAGGTACAGAAGAACCAATGAGGCAGTAAAATGAGTGAAAAATATGTTCCCTTCAAAAACTAGCAACTGCTAGATATATAAAGAGGTTTTGAATTGACATTGTCAACTTCATGTACAACTGATGCCTTCCATGTGGCTCACTGAAATCTGCTTCTTGAATTCACATGCTTCCTTAATGTGGCCAGCAAGACTTCATGAAGCAGGTAAAGTTTCCATTCATTTTTAAAGTGACAGTGGGAGGCGGGATGGTAGAAAGAGCAACAGACATGGCTGGAATGTATACTAGTTAAAAAGGTCATCATCACGACACAAGGGGACATAAGATTCCAAAACAAAATGGTAAGCACGAAATGTAAGAAAGAACAGGAAGTTGCTAAAACAGAAAATATTTCACTACATTATATTTATGTGGAGTGAATCTTGAAAACCACTGAGTACTGCTGAGGCCACAATTACATATATTTAGACAAAGAAAATGCAGATGTCTAAATAAGCAGAAAACCCCAGAATATTAAGATTACTATCAATATTAATTTTTTTCAGGATGTTAAAAACCTTAGTTCTACTTAATTTTATTTCAAACTGGTGTTCCAACATATCCAGGAAATTAATTACGTTTGTGACAAAACAACACGGGAGGAACAACTACAGTGTTTATTTTTTTTAAAAAAAAAAATAGGATGCTATTCTTTCAAGCTTGTTTTGGTTCTCAAGCCAAAAAGAAAGTTAAACCTTTTCTGGAAAGGAACTCACTGGAGAAACAGTCTTTCTACATTCCATTCCAGAACACACCTGGTGTGCTTGTAGGCACTGTGAAATGACAATAGTATCAGTCAAAAGTTAGCATGCATTCTGACCTTCAAAGATTCTAATATTCAATCTGTTGGAAGTACAATGTGTGTACATGTGCGTATATGCAACCACATCGCCTGTTGACTTATGGTGAACTTGGAGCTAAAAATCTCTATCCCTTTATCCCTGAGACTTTTAATATCAGGAGTATACTACAACAAGTATGCCTTCTAGCTTCACAATTCAGGGATATTCACAGCAAAGAAGGAAATAAACCAAATAAATACTGAAAGAGAGTAGGGTGGACCTACAGAATGAAAGCACAATTATTTATCTTTCATTCTTTTGTTCCTCCCTGAACATTCCTCCTCTAAGTGGCAGGAAAATTACAGAGAATTCAGTAAATTGAACCTTTTGCAATGCTAGACTATTGTATGTAGATTCACCAATGTTTTTATATCTGTATTTTTTTCTAGCTTCTACTATACTATAGTATAGTATAATTTTACCATAAATTTAACATATTTTGTTCTGCAATGTATCTTGACATGGATAAACATGCTCTTTATAGTACACTGTTATTCTTTTATGGCATCTAGACATTGCATTTTGGCATTCTTAAATGTAGATTTGCAGGGCTCAAATCTTTTTGCTCTGTATAGATTAAGCTCTAGAAACATCAGATCGCAATTCTACTTGCACCTTGGAAAAAAATAAGTTGGACCACTATGACAACTATGGGTTAAGGGCCCCATCACACCAGAAGGCCAGAGCACTTCACATCCAACTCCTTCTGGCCCTTTCTTTGCATTTGGAAACAAGCATTGAGAATGTACAAAGATGGGGATGGAAGACAAAAATAAATATGGGGGTTGGGGAGACCAAGGCCATTTCCACAGTAGACTGTTATAGTGCTGTGATTTCACTTTCAACACTATGGAATCCTGAGGTTTGCAGTTTAGAGATTTTTGATACTTATCATTTTTGATAAGTTTAAAGCTGATAAATTGTATGAACCTGTTTCTATCTATCAGCAATTCAATTCAATTCAATTCAATTATATTAGAAGCTGACCTAGATCTCATTTTAGGAAGAAAGGAGGGAAATAAATTCAATAAACAACAAAGCTTAGTAACTACCTCCTGGATCAAGAGGAAGTGATACAGGAAGACTCTCTTGTTTCTGTCTGAGACAATATATTGTGAAAGGACAGCTTTCTTATATTCAATCTGTGTTTGAGCTGTAGATCCCCCCATAATATGGCATTAGACAGGTCAACTAGGGAAAATCAACCAGGAAAAGATTACAATTCTCAGACAATTCACAACAATGTGAAAAATACACAGAGACACATATTCTTCTTCATGCAAGAATCTCAGTGGCCTCCAGCTAAAACCCACATTGGTTGTCTTCGCTGTAGTGTGAATAGCACGCTTCGCTCTTGAGTCTGCTTTAAATGAGTGAGGAAGATAAGTTTTTAACAGGGAAAAGGGTAAAATGCAAACATAGCACAAAATGATGCTGACTGGTGGAACCTCCATAGTGGAGGAAGGAATAACTTTGCTTGTGCTTCTTAGTCTTTTGTTTGAAGTGACTGCTCATCCTTTAAAGCATTTTTTAAAGAAGACCTGCAGAATTAAGTTAGCAAACAATTTGTAATGATATTGGCATTGACGCCGACACTGGAGGTGAGGTCACTGTGGTGTTCACCCTACTGAACATCACTTTCAATGATGTTACAGCATTATCAAGTAACCATCCACAGTCAATGCAGTCAGTGAAAGTGCTATGACCTGGTTTCCTCATATTGCAATAAGGGTGTTATCCATAAGACAGACAGAATCACCTACAATAAATGTGTCATAACTATACATCAGTGCACTAAAGAACGATGATTCTGAAATGTCTCTTGTTTTAACATGACTGTTGAGAATGATGCTGCTCAATATTAAACCAGAAATCTTCAGGCATAATTTGGCAGATCCAGTCTCCTAGGTTTACTGAATAAGGATCAGCTGCCTGCCTGTTACATTTCATTAACACAAGGCAATAGACCATACACATTTCTTATCTTAATGAATGACTCACTGCTAACTCTGTTTCACAGCTACTTCTCTAGTCAGGCCACTCCTAGCACTAGCCTAGTGGAAGACTAAAAGAACTTTCCAAAACAACATTTAGAAAAGCTGCCCACATGGACTTAAGTAGAGTGATTACTTCCAGGCATGCTATATAGGGGTCTAACCAGTACAGAGTTGGTGGTTTGTTTTTTTTCATACAAGGTAAGAATAATACATGCTATTCCCACTAACACAACTACAGGTACAACACATCAAGAACAAGATGATACAATTCCTCACATGATATGTATCTGTCCAAATTCTCTGCTCTCCTTGCCTTGTCTGTCCTCAATACCCTATGCTATCTAAAGCAGTCAACAAAGCTACGTGATGCACGCCATTTTGCACGTGCACACACACATAGCATGGGCCCCCATTCTGTCTCTGACAAGTGCAACAAGTCACCACATGTCCACTGAGCTCCCTTCCTTCTCTCACTTCCTTCAGAGTACCAACCAATGTGGAGCAGGCAAGCCCCTTCTTCCCTTTCTTTCTCAACATCCTTCATTGCTAAGTAACGCTCAGTACGAGAGCCACTGCTACCTTCCATCAGTGCACCTTTACCTTTCTAGCCCAATCTGACTGGAGCCAGGGTGTGTATACTGCAGAATGAACAGCACTAGAAGCCTGCTAGGAGCTGACTTGAGAGAAGCCGGAGTGAGGAAAGAAAATGTGCATCAAACTCTAATTGGAAGGTTGGGTGGGGAAAGAGTGTTCTAAGATGGCAGCTATGGAATTGGGTAGACGGATGGGGTAAAGAGAGGAGGAAACAGCAATAACAGCCCTAGTGCCAAGGATCAGTGGCATGGTGCTGGCCTGTTGAGAAAATTCCACCCACTTTCTGTTCCTCGTCTAAAAAGAACAAGATGTCTCCTTCCTTGAAAGTGTTCAACACATGAGGGAACCAATGGCATTATCCACCACGCATTCGAGCCCTGCACAAATTAGCTGACACAAAGCTGCAGGGAACACTGATGCAGGGAAGCAGCAGCACCTCGTGTACTGAGCACTACTTAACAAGACAGTTAACAGTTCAGGATTTGGGCCCTTCCAAAGAACTCATGAGAGGTTTTAACTAGGGAGGGCAAAGAACAGATTATTACTAAACGTGTAGCACTGAGTTTCAGTGGATCTTGCTAAACACTGCAGCATTTCTACTTCCCTCATGCAAACTATCTGAACTAGTGGTAGACAAGTACAGCAAAGTAGGGCCCAATCTTGATCATGGTACCCCCTGTGGGTCACACTGGCATAAAAAAGCTCCCAGACCCCCTAAATTAAAAAAAAAATCTAGACAATTTTTTTGCCCTGCAATCTAAAACATCTCAAACCCACTGCTAAACACAGTGGTGTTACTCCACCAAGTCCCCCACATACCTTAAGCTTAAGAATCCCTTTAAGAAATCATTGGTAGAGGAAATGATCTACACCAGGGGCAGGACCATCCAGAAGCCATCAGACTGTATCCCCAACTAATTCTCACTGTTGCCTATGCTGATTCAATGTAAAGTAAGTTGCACTCCAGCATTATATAGAACTCCACAATTTGCCCAACCCATCCCACAGAAACAACTACTGTGAGTCTGAACCTGGAACTGTCTGCAGCCTGACATGAGCAACTCATGTCACGGGACTGGGGGCATAATATACTTCTTGCAGAAACAGACTTTGCTAATTCTCGTATGTAGAAAGCTTTTTAGACTACAGCCTATAAAAGTGCTGCTTCCCAGTTTTCATATACCAATCAAGTCTTCAAGAATCGCCATTTCAGTATTATCAAACAGTACCAACTCTTACAGCAGTAATTTCTGCTCTACATCAGCGAGTATCTTCAGCAGGCAAGGAGACTTCCAATAGTTAAGGAACATATATGGATTAATCTTATCGCATCCTGATGATTCTGTAGGAATTTCTGATTATTTTGATGCCACATGAAAATTAGTGTCTTGATATTTTCACTGTTTTTGTGCAGCATGTGTAAATAAATTAGCAGTTCAGCACAGTTTATTATTCATTCCATCTCTAAGATTTGAAAGCAAAATCATAAAATATTTACTGTTTGTTGCAAGTGACTGAAGGCTTACCAAGAATGTTGACCCTTGACATGAAGCTATGACAGAGTGAGCTGTATCTCCCAGCTGGACAGAAAGCTCCCAGTTGTTTCCATCAGGTTGAATAACAGAAACTCTACAGTAACAACAAAATGAAGAAGATTTTAAAAAATATATTTGTTCAAAATATATTTCATCATAGCCCATTACTGTTTTGTCACAGGATTATTTTTAATTAATTATGACTTGAATGATGCTCTATAGACATATAAAATGTACTAGATGCTTATTCCAGGTCTCCCTCCAGCTCCAGGCAGCTAATAAATCTAATAAAATAAAACACTGATAAAACAATTTAAGTCTTACTGAACAAAATACCACCACTTTTTGATAGGTAAGATTGGGAGGGGGGCATTTCCACACAACTCTTGAAACCAGTGGGGAAAATTAGCTGCACTAGTTCACATCTTAGTAGATGCAAACCTTCCTCCATCTCGCCCTCCAATATACCCAGTATCGAGACTGTTCCTGATACTTCAATGGACAGAAGCAAGTCTACAAGTGAGGCAGAGTTCACAACATAAATCGGTAATATCACAAGCTGTCAAAATGAAACTTTCTGGGAGCTGCTGGTCTCCCAAAGCAGCCTTTACATATTGCAAGAATTCCTTGTGGAAATGAACAAACTAAGCAGTTTGTCCTTTCGGACTGTCCTTAAGCCGCATTCTGCCATGATGTCCCAGACATATGACAACAATAGTTAGGCTGTGCCAGCTGCTTACTGAGCTAATCATAATTTCACATTGTTACCCTGTGCTCTCTTCCATCCTTTTCATTTGACTACCTGTTCATTACCATAATTGGCCCACTTTTCTCCTTGAGTTCTTTCCCTGTGATTGTATGCCCCTGTTACCACTCAACATATGCTTAGTGATTTCAATCTGACAGTAGCCTATTTGCTTCCTTCTCTCTACACACACCTCAAATAATCCTGGAGTACCCTATTATTCTCTACCACATTTATAGAAAAAAGAAAAGGTACCTTAATCTCAATAAATGTAATTAGGTAAAAAAAAACGCTATCAAGTTAAGCCTATCAACAACCATCTCACAAAAACTGTACAGCAGTGTTCAAACAGGTGCCAATAATGGGGCTGAGTGTCTGATATGCAATGCCTTCTCAAACCTTGACTGAACAAGCAATTTATACAAGTCAAATTATGTCCTCTGAAGTAATCAGTAAGGAACAATTTATATGGACAGCTATGTAGCAATTGTAAAACCAAACTAAGCTGAATCTGTTCCATAAGGCTAGTGTGTGGTACCATATGAAAAGTCTATAGGTCAGTGATACAGTATGACTTCATTATGTATCTGCTATCTCCAGTTCAAGAAGGTAGTAGAACTGGAAAATAAACTCTAAATTACATAGTGGAAGTCTACTGCCACAATGGACAGTGAAGGGGGCAAAATGGGCCAATGGCCTGATTCATGTACGGTGATCTAAAGGTTCTTATGAAGATTCCCCAATGTCTGCTACCAAAAATAAAATAAAACAAAACAACACAAAATAACAAAACCAAAAAGTGTTGCTGGCAAAAAAAAAGAATGAATTTCCACCAAAGTTCTACCCAAAAGCTGCTAAGGAAACTCCATCCATTTAGTGCTAATGATTAAGATACATACATGGAGATGGGGGAAAGGACCACCAACCCATTTTGCTTTTCATTTCTGTGGAATATTTATTTTATCAGACTGAATCCTCCAGCAAACTGTATTCTAAGGGAAGAAATAGTCTGCTTTCCTTCATTCTCAGAAAGTTTCGTAACAGCAAATTTTGAGAAAATAACCTCAGACCAATATTTGGGCAACTTTTGTCACTTTCAGATATATCCACATCTCTAGCACACCTAAAGTAATATATTCTCAGAGAGCACAACTTCTTGCTGACATCAAAATACTGCAGCCGTATTTTCAGTGGGGGACATTCACTCTGAAGAAACAAATGGGGTTTCAGTTTGTTGCTGTTGTTGTGTGCCTTCAATCGTTTCCAACTTATGGTGATCTCAAAGCAAACTTATCACAGGGTTTACTTCACAAGATTTGCTCAGAGGAGGTTTGCTTTTGCCTTCCTCTGAGGCTCAGAGAGTGTGACTTGCCCAAGGTTACTCACTGGGTTTCCACGGCCAAGCAGGGATTTGAATCCTGGCCTCCAGCATCAAAGTTCAACATCCAAACCATTACATCATACAGGCTGTACTAGTATTTTACATTTGCAATAACATAAGAAATTAGCAGAGTTAGAAATAGCATGTTACAACTAAGAAATAAGCACCACCATCTTCTCCTTCTTGTTTCTCCTTGTTTCAGTTTCACAGTCCACCAAATGTTACTAGTTGGAATTTTGGACCAACAATGATTCACATTTTATTCAAGATTTTGAGAATCAGTGAGGTTTCATTGGGTAATGTGTTATTTGTAATTCTGATAGTGATCCTATCTATAGCAATTTCATTCAGACGTTTTAAATACCTGTATGTGAGCAGGGGAAGAAGGAGAAAAGAAGTGCAGAATTGCTCTCAGACCACTGATCACCATTGGAATCACAGTTGCTTTCTTTTCCTAGAGGTGTTGAATCTACATTTGTAGGCCTCAGTATTTTGTAATCTTTTCCCTCTGTTTGGCATCTATTCTGCTGTTTGTGGAGATTGTCCCATCTCCAATTCAAATTTTCTTTTTCTGAACTATAGTTATGTCTGGCATATCATGTTCTAATTGTTTATTTATTTGAATCTTTAAGTCCCATAAGATTTTTACTTCAACGTTTTCAACATGTTTTTCAGGCACATATTCCTACCAGTTCTTTGCAGATGGTAATTTATACTTCTTGCATACATACAAATGTACCACTGCAGCCACCTTATCATTGTATTTCTCATATTTAATCTGCACAACCCTATCTCTGGGTCACAATTTTGGCTGATTTGGGCAGGAGAGGGGCTGTTCCCCCCCGAAAATGTAGTGGTGTAGCCCCGCAGGCGTGGTGTGGCCCAGCAGGCGAAGAGAGGACCACCATCTACCAACTGTGTTCTATGTACTTGATAAAAATTAAAAAGCAGACATACTACAACTCAAGAGTCATCTCTGAGCAGTATCTACAGTATTTTCCCTTTTTATTCCCTAACATTTTTGTTTGCATTCTACATTTGCTCTGGAAGTAGTTTCTATCAATGCATGAGGTGTTTGAGATGATATCTCAGACTGAAATGACCTTAGTGTGCATGATGTAGGTAGAAGAAGACAATGGCTGACATGCTGTTCAGTGGTTATGAGACTGTAAATCAGACTACTTACAATCATATTATTTTTGGGATTCACACTTACCTTTCTTAACAACTACCACCTACCTTTTCAACCAGGCAGAGCTCAAACAGAAGGGTTTCCAATCCACTGCAGACTGGGGAGTTGGGAAATTACATTGCAGCACTCTTCTGCTCGTGGAACAAATTGAGAGAAGGAAGCTTCCTCTTTTCAACGTGCCCCATGACCAGGACAATGCTGCACACATCAATTTCCTAGTGCCCTGAACTGGAACACCCTGGAAATCCTTTCGTTGTACTGCTGCCTGGCTGAAAAGTTAGGAGGTTTTTTTGGGGGGTGGCATCATTAAATATACATGACAGCAGAACTCCATGGTCATAGTTACATCTCAGGATGCAGCATCTTCAAATATAAATGCATTACATATACATCTTAGTCTCTCTAAAATTTAAAATTCATTTTTTCTTCAGCAGTAATAATGACAGCCAGACCTACAGCAATTTTAAATTGGTATAAATTCCAAATGGCAGCAGTAAGAGAGAACTGAAAGGATTGCAGGCAAAATTCATATATACATGTTTTATATTAAGAAGAAACCCAAACACGTAGATGTTTCTTCTTCCGCATTTTGGTCTGTGTATAGATCTTCTTCTAGCTTTAGTTTGGATGCTCATGACTTCTCCCAGAAAGGAAAAGGAAATTTATCTTTTGCTGCTCTTGCCAAGACCAAGAGACAGCCATTATCCTTCTGAAAGCAGTGATTCTGTATGGGTCACATTATGCCATATTCTTTTTTCTGCAAGTTCTATTTAATGTTCAAATTTCTTTACAATTCTCCCAAGTTCTTTTAGATTCTTGAAACTTTAGGCTGATTTAAGAACACAGAACAGCAGTGCTGCATCAGATCAAGGGCCTATCTAATTTGAAATGTAACTGCTATTGCTATATCATGTCCACATAGGCACCAACCAGTTATCTATAGTAAGCAGATCATTAGGACATGATTACAATTGCACCATCTACCTTGCAATCCCCAAGAGGCACACTGTCTCTTAACACTGGAGGTGAAATACAGCCATCCTAGTACCCATTAATGGTCTTAGCTTCCATTTAAAGCTATCCAACTTGGCAGCCATTACAACGTCTTAAGGCAGTGAATTCCACAGTTCAAGTTGTGGAATTCCCTCCCATCAGAGGCTTAGCTGACCTCTTATCTGCTCTCCTTCTGCCAGTTTCCAGGAAACTGTGCGCACAACATAATAAAGCGGCACAAATACTATGAAGTGCCTAGCACACTGGGAGGAAAACTGCTACTTCCCTGTATCAGGTAGCTTGAGAAGCCTTATGTCAGACCTTACAGCCATATTTGCATTTATTGAATACACTTACATATTTTTCCTTTACTTGATATACTGATTTTATGCTTCAATCAATTTTGTAATATTTCATGTATTGTTTTCAATTTGTCTCCAAAGTAGCCACGTTATTAACTGCTATTACTTATTATTGCTGTTTTGTAAACAGAACCTGCAAGCATGCAAAATCTGTAACTACCTGCCTGCCTGAGACCTTAAAACAGTCTGAGGATCCCTGGGCCCAGGATATCTGAAAGGCTGCATCCCATATATGAATGTGCCCAGAAATCTTCAGGAAAAGGCCTTTCCTCAGTCCAGATATCCTTATGTTCCATGGGAAGAGGGCATTCTCAGCAGCATCCTCTGGGCCCCAGAATTTCTCTTCCTTTCTTTTTTCTTTTCAGACTAGTTACTCATCAGCTTTGGAAAACCAACTTAAAGGGCTTTTTAATAATGTGCTGTGCTGTTCTCTTTGTTCTTGCAAATATGTTTTAAACATGGCATATGTTTTAAACAGTTTTAGTTCTAAGGACAGTTTATTTACATTTAAATGATTATTTTTGCACGGTTTTATATCTGAATTTTTATTTGTACTTGTTTTACTTGTAAGCCACTTTGAATCCCAAATCTGAGGGGGCAAGCAGGATATAAATGAATAATATAAAAACAATAAACAATAATAATTGCTGCAATGGATTCTCAGCTACAGAAGCCTCAGAAAAATTTGGAAACTAGATGTCTGAAAAACAGACATCCTCATAATTAAACTAAGCTCTCAAGTTAAAAGTAGTAATTTAAAGTTTCATTCAAATATCCAAGATAAATAGCTGTTCCACCTCAGCTTTGATAGTCACCAGCCAATCAGCAGGGAGGAACTTAATAAACAGTTTGCAGCAAGAGTACTTCCTCCCATCCCTTGAAAAGGTTTTAGATGATGCAATGAGGCATGAACTAAATGTCACCAAGAGTTATGAAAACAAGAGCATGGATTTCTTTCTTAATATTCAAAATATCAGATGTATGGAATTAAAACATACCAAGTCTATAGTAAAATGCCATTTGTCTTCAAACTCTCAGGTGAAAACTGGCACAACTCAAACACTGCAAAACAACATTGTGTGACACTCCACAAATACATGAAGCCATTTTTTCCCTGCTGCACAATTACCTATTTCAGCAGCTAAATAAAAGTGATATATTGACTTTAAACAATATTAATGGTCAAAGAATAATTAAGAAATCCTTCATCATAACTTTCACAGTTGGAGGCCTGTAACCGATCAAGAATAATGTGCTGTATTCTTTAGCTGCTGAGGTCAATTCCTGCATACAAATCTTTACAGCGGAAGGGGGGGGAGAAACCCTTCAGAAAGTGGGCCATTCATTTGAACCAAGTTCAGAGAATTTCCAGCACTGTGAAAAGATATGTTATGCAAGCACATAGATGTATTCAGTGGGGGTAGACTGAACCAGCTACATGGAGACTACAAAGAAGCCCTCCCATGGCTCATGAATAAGTCGAGGAAATGATCAGAAAAAAATAGAGAGATGTTTAGACAGATGGCCCACTTAAAATGCCTGGGACAGGGCATAAGCAATTTTAATGAAACTTTAGATCTAGCGTAGAAATTGTGGTTTTCTTCCAAAAGGAAGGGAAGGAAAAAAGAAAAGGAAAAACAAGAAAGGCAAATAGAAATTTAGCAGTTCACACAACAGTCTATTTTATGGTGTAAAAAGACAAAGCATTTTTCAGCATTATTTGTTTAATAAGTTCATGTAAAGTAGGATCTTTCATAGTGCCTTTAGCTATCAAGAAGAACACAGAAGCATGCAATAGATAGATTAAAGGAATTCTAAACAGAAGCTGACTGCCAAACAACAACCAAAAATTTTTTTTGAAGCTTTCCTATTCAAGTGCTTTCAACATTTTCCAACATAAGAATTCATAACAGTAGAAAAAAAGATAAAAGCAGAGCTTTCATATTTTTGAGAACTAAAATATGTAAAATATTCTGCTCACTTTTTTATGGTATATAAATACAGACAGACACACCCAATATGCTTCTCACACACTTCCACTAAAAACACCAAGTATAACGTGTACGTGAAAAAATGAAATTAGACTACAAAATGATTTAATTGCAATGCTTGAGCAGATAACGGAGCACAATGTCCAGGGCCTGCTACAATGGATTATTTTTGTGAACTATCCAATAAGCATTGTAAAATGAGTTTTTAGTTAAAAGTTGTTTCCATAAAACCGTGGTAAAGTATATATCAGTATGCAGAGTGGCATTCTCTATCTCCTTCTGTTTCCGGCTGAGAGGTTAATGGAGCTAGTAGATCCTCCCCAGCCTCTCCACCAGCACAGAGAATACAAATGTTACAGACAAGGGATTGGGGATTTACACACCCCTGTGTCCCCAAGTGGAAATGTTGGTCTTTCTGTAGAATTGAAGGTCTCTCGCACATTTCCATGAGAGAAAGCCAGGCTTTCTTGAGGACAGAAAGAGGCATTACTCTGGAAATACAGGATGAAACGACAGAAATGTGCTTTAAATTTGCAACGTCACACACTTCGTATAAAAGTACAACATCTTACACATTGTGCATATACAAACTGCATTCAGAAGTAAAACCAAAGCATTGTGATAAATGTTAACTCATAGTTCATGGCCTGAAGGGACCTGTCATATCAGGATAGCCAACTAAAGTTTGCAGCTCATTTGCCATCAAAGGTTTTGAGCTAACAGTCATCAGAACTCACTACTTCTGACAAACCATAGTTCAAGCCTTTGCTCCACTTCAAGGTACTGCTGAACCATGGGAATGGGAATGAAACTAGAAATTTGATTATTGAGCAGATGGGATACAAAAATAGGTCAGCACCTCTAAACTGTATTTCACTTGTTGTGTATTTGGGAGTTCAAACAATGGCACGAAGTGCTCAGCTAGAGAGGAAGAACAGAAAGGCGACAGAGACAAAAGTAACCAAAATGTAAACACAAGGACTTTACTTACTTCAGCAAGATTATTTTCATGCTTTGCTGTTATGTGCCTTCCAATAATTTCCAACTTATGGTAACCCTAAGGAAAACCTACCACAGGAATTTCTGGCATGATTTGTTCAGAGAGAGTTTACCACTGCCTTCCTCTAAGGCTTAGAGAACGCAGAAGGTCACTCAGTGGGCTTCCATGGCTAAGCAAATATTCAGACCCTGGTTTTCACAGTCATAGTCCAACACCCAAACTACTATACCACACTGTCTCTTTTTCTCCATTTTAGCAGATGTAAAAGTGAACATAGAATATGGTTTGGGGTCATAATTGAAAGCCTTACAACTTAAAAACAAACTTAGAAAAGATTTGAAGCAGCACATAATCAAAGCATTGCACTTTTTCCCATCTCCAAAATGTGAGGTACAACATTATTCTTTCTCAAGAGGAAGCACTGCAAATCGCCAGGGTAAGTTTTACATTACCTATATCACTGCAGTGTGGTAGACTATGACTTGGTGACTTTCAGCTAGTCATTCTCTCTCTCAAATTACCTCACAGGGGTTTTGCTAAAGTAAATGGAGAAGAAACATCTTAAAAGACAGGATAATGTAAAACACTGTGAATTAAAATCTTTAAGTCATTACTTTATGAATAGTCCTGTAAATATCCCAAATACTATGTTGAATTAAGAAGTTTAACAACAACAGTTGCCATAGTGAAGATTGTGATCGACGGCCATTACTGTTAATTGTTCTTATTGCTATTATTTACTATATTAAAAAGTAACACTGGCCAAAATGTAGCATATTTAGCTGCTGGAAAGTGCCTAAGGGTAATCTGGGAGACTGTTCCTCCCTCTCTACATCACTAGGTCCAGAAGTCTGATGAGGAAACTGTAGGTTATTCAAGTTTGGACATAAAGTTCAGAAACCACACTGTCAATTCCAAAGTAATGATGCCAGTTAATAATTAACTCCCATATCTGCTGGTTTCCCACATCTGCTCCCAAATCTGCTGTCTGAAACTCACAGGTACCTGAAAAAAGGGCTGGTTTAAATAGGAGCATAAGAAATTGCCACAGAGAGATTCAGACCGTTGGCCTTTCTAGCTTAGCAGTGTTCACACTGAATGGCAGCAGCTCTCCAGAGTTTCAGACCAAAAGCTTTCCCAGCTATACCTGGAGCCGCTGAATCCAAGACTTTATACATGTAAAGTGTGCGCTGTTCCAGCGATCTCTTGTTTATTATTGTCTATGATAGGAGTCTGGAGATGTTGTAGATTGAACCTGGAGCCTTCTGTATGGAAAAAAAAAGTCCTCTGCCACTGAGCTACTTTTTCTTCTCTCAGTCCCTGTTCAATTTCCTACTCTGCTCTTCCCTTCAACTAAAGGAGTTTTGTCACTGGTTTCCTGTCCAGCTACATCCTAGTCCTGTGCTTCCAGGTTCTTCTAAAACTCTCCAATTGTTCTCTCCAAACTTCCCATCAACACTTAAATCAGATACCTAAAGTACAAACTTCACTCATTGTCAGAAAAGAAGGTGATAGATCCAGTGTTTTCAAATTGTTTTCTGAGGCTCCTCGATGAAAAGATGAATAACTCTGATCAACTTCTCTCAAAGAATATTTTTCCACAATCCTTCATTATTGCAACATACAGCCAGATGTAGTCACAGAACACTCTCAACCATTCTCAGCAAGGGCCATATGGCCCAAAAGGGGGCCCTGTCACATTTGAAGGGTGTTAGAGACTACAAACTGGGAGAAGGGGAGCCCTAAGGGTTTATGAGGGCCACGGTAACTGAACCGATGAAATACCCAAGCAGCAACCTTAATTGGAGTCAGTAGCTTCCCTCTAAGAAAGATTTAATGATCTGTTAAACCTCAGCTCACAGATTGGATTTCGAATCCATTCAAAGTACAAACCACCCAAGTTAAGGCAGAAATTCAAAAGAGTTTGACTGATCTTCAGATTTATATAACTGTATGTCGCCAGTTCAGTTTCAAAAAGATTTTTGGATCAAGAGTGATCTGTCAGATAAATTTCCAGTACTGTGGAGGGAAAGCTCATTTTTTATTGCCTTTCCCTCAACATATTTGGTTGAGTGCTGACTCAGTAATGCGACAAAATTCAGGGAGAGAATTAATATCACAATAAGAGGCAACCTTTGACTGTCCTTGTCTAATATGGAGCCCAGTATCACGAAACTTGCAGAGGAGCACCAAGCTCAAGGATCACATTAGGTCTGAGGCTGTTTAATTTCAAACAGTCTTTTTAAAAGTTTTGTCCAGTATGTTGGAACGATCAAGTTTTTTTTTGGTGTTCAATAATAAATGATTTTCTGTCCATCTGTTTGTGTTGTATCCCTGTTTGACGGGGGGCCATGGCACCTGAGAGGAACTCCTAATGGAGCCATGACCAAAAAGCAGTTGAGAATGACAGCTCTAAATATACGTAGAATGATAATGAGATCTTCTAGACTTCACCAGTGCTCTGCATGAAGTGAGTGCAACCGTACAACACACTCTGCCACTCTACAGCATACCTCCAAGTAGTTTGCAACAGAGCAAATGTTCATGAGAGAGATGTGTTCATTCCTCCACAGACAAGGTGAACTTCAGCTCCAAATAAAGGGTGACTGTAGGACAACTAATACTGGACACAAGTTAATATAAGGTTACTAGACTGAAAACTGGAGAGAGCTCCTTTGTCTTTAATGATTGTTTAGAAGAGAGAATTTCAAGAGCTGTTGCTTGTCATGCAAACAAGATAACAAAGACCACCATCTGAAACTGCCTCTTCTGCACAACAATTAAACGTACAGAACCATCTCTTGTTTTCAATCTGGCAACCCTATGTATGTGAAATTAAAAATGAGAAGGACTATTCATCCATTTTGAAGAGAAAGAAGGTATTTTGGCTGTTTGTAACAAATCCATACCCTATCAAGTCACTCAGAATTATAGAGATATCTATCTTCTCTCCAAATAGATTATATTCTTGGTGAAAAACATTATTAAATATATTCTTCAAAATAAAATAAAACATAATTAACATGTCCAGTTTTATTTAGCTTTTCATATTCAGTTTTTAAATTAATTGCTTTCAATAATTTATTAATATTACGCAAATCCATTTTGTTTTAATTGTTTTGTTATTATCAAATTTTGTGAAGAACTCTGAAGATCAGTTCAGGATTTCTGACTAGACAGAAAACATGCAAGTAAAAGTAAATTTGGCAGTGAATTTTTTTAAAAAAATGTTGGGCAACAAACCACAGATGACAAGACTGCTGAGAATAATGCTGAGGAACTTTTATTTGTACTCAGGCTAGGACTTAGTGGTTCCAAGGGCTATCCCTACAAACTAAAACTATGCCTTCTTTGCCTCTTTCTTACAGTTTGGGCTGCTGTGCAGCTAACAATAAGATGGTAAACAAAAAGAAGTGCTATCTGTTCCAATTATCTTAACAAGGGAAATCTCAGCCTATTAGGGTGGATAAATAAACCACACCTTCACCGTATCCCCAGGTGGACACGGAGCTGGATTAAACCCCACTAACACAAAGTAGGAAGAGCAAATGTGAAAGTAAGAGAGTAAAAGAAAATGCACTCACACAGTAAGTTTGGTCAAAGGATCTATTCAAGTATCACCACTGACAGTAGTGATAAGGGAGGATGATTTTATTTCTTCAGGCTTCCCTTCTTATACCATTTTTATGTTTATATTATGCTTACATGAAAGAAAAGAGTCATGCATCAGTATCAGCAAAGTTACAGTTCATACAGGTATTACATTCTATCTGACCCTTAAGTTTCCAAGTCTACATGACCGATGTCAACATCCTGGGTCATTCTCAAAGAAATCTTCAAGGTTAGCGGTGTCCTTCCTTTCCACACATACTGACCACGGACATGTACTAGGCAGAACAAACAATTCTAAAGCAAGATTGTTTGATGAGTCCTGAGTGTCTAAAGCCAATTAATACCATAGTTAATTGTTAACACACATCAATTCTAGAGCAAATTACCAAGCATTAAAATTTTAAGCCTAACAAGCCAACAGTTGAAAATCACATTTTTCTCCTTTATCTTCCTGAACTTCAGAATCAACCTGGCCTCAACTTGATGTAAATTCTTGTAAACAACTCACCACTTCATTCTGTCCTTGCCAAACTGATTTCTTACTGCTTTCCTTTGGTTTGCCAGCTTTTGGCTTACTGAGCTGAATTGCTTTGGAGTATGCACATTTATGTGTATGCACATACATATAAATATCTGCATGTGAGCAGGGGAAGAAGGTGAAAAGAAGTGCAGAATAACAAGTAGAATGGAAACAAATTCAAGATTTCTTTTGATAGATCTGTAGGCCTGTATGCATGAAAGCAGGCCCATAAAGAAGAGTGTTTTACAAGCCTTACATAAAATCTTGAAAATAAAGCTATTCTCATCATCATCATCATCATCATCTAAAGTTTGTGAAGTCTCTAAACAATACGAAGTAACACGGGATGTCCTACTCTCACTGGAGGAAAATGGAAATTCAGTCATGTGTTTCTTTGATTAATATGGATGTTTGTTCTGAACTTAAGTTTTATTGAAAGGCCTACTTCTACGCTGGCATATCACATTTCAAATCAATAGCCTGACCAGTTAGAGCAGGTTAGATAAAAATGTAGAATGGTCACAGGAGGAGTTCTCATGAGGGTACAACTACCAATAAATTAATTATTACCATATGTTTGACTTTTTTGGCCAAAATCAGTCACAAACCCTTGTGAAATCACTTTTTGGCAGAGAATAGACTAAAGTACCTTTCACTTTCACTTAAACAAGGAGACTTCAAAAAGAGCATGGAAATTAATAAAAGAAACTGTTTTTAAAGCCTGTTATTAACAGAACAGAGTTGAGAAAAAAAATGATTCAAACAATGAGCATAATATATCCAGCTGAATTTGTAAAGCCAACAGATAATAAAAAGAAAACTGCTCTCTGGAATTAATACTAAAAAGCTAACAGTATTTAAAGCAAGCTAATACAGGATAAATGATTATAAGCAATGTAAGATTTTATTTTTCAAAACAGAGATTATTTATTTATATATTGAACTTATATCCTGTCTTTCTCCCAAAATGGGATTTAAGGTAGCTTGCAATAATTTTAAAAAGATCAAGCAAAACATTAATTTTCAAAAGTCACAAAAAAAGAATGACACTATCTTTAAAAAATACGATTAAAAACAGTTAAAAACACTTAAAACATATTTCCAAAAGTACTATAAAAATGTTCTTAGTTACAAACAGTATCAATTTTCTTGCTTAGTACCAACACTTTTATCTTTACAAACATTATACATTGCATAATGCTCTTGAGATAGAAACACTGAAACGGTAATTGTGCCAATTTCAACAAAACTGGAAAAAAAAATTGAAATCCTTATTTGGAAAACATTTCTGCAGCAAAATTTCTACAACAGTATCACAAAACTTATTTTTCACAAATGTAGTAACATGGCACTGGAAGAAATTTTTACGTATTTTATCAATTATTCATTACTAATGAGTTGCTCAGTGTTTCATATCTCAAAGCTACAAAGTATCACAATGTATCTGCAATGTGGAGTATGCAGCACATCTAAGATGAACCTAAGCTGCACACTTTATTTGGGAGTAAGTCCTATTGAACTTAAAGGAACTTACCTCTGAGAATACATGGGTAGGGTTACAATACTAATTATAAATGTCTGGTGTGAAATCACATTCTGTCTAAAAGGCTTAGAGTCGCTTTATAACCCACTAGAGCCCATTCCAGTTTACTAATGAGCTCTGACATTTAAGAGACTGTTTTCGAAAAGCCACAATATTGAGATAACATGAAACTGCCACTGTTTAAAGTATTTAAGGAGTTAAACAAAAATGCAAATATTTAATGCAACATTAAGCACGCAAAATTAAAAAAAAAAGCTGATTCCTAAGAAGAAGTCTGCTATACTGTTACCCTAGTGACAAGTTAAAAGGAGGGGGGAAAAGACTGCAAGCTGAATGGTTATATGATATGAAATTAAAATGTTTCACACTGAACTATTCAAAATGAATTGGGAAAGGTTAGAGCAGAGGAGGGAGAAATCAATTCTCCAATGGCAGTGGTGAATAGAAGAGAAGTATGAATAGGATTTGCCAGTGGGGTGCAACAGCTGCCAAATATCCTGCAGCCAAAGAACTACAATAATACTGATGAAGAGTGCAAGAGCTTTTGGAACCATCACAGGGAGCAGAGCAGTACTCTAACAATAATGATGCCATTCTGTCCCAAACAGGTCCTGCAGCAAAATCAATGAAAGGTTCATCTTCAAAATTGCACCCATCCCCCTGCAACTAAGCTACATGTATATGGACATCTATGATGTAAAACTTGTTTCCTTAACAATTAAGATCCAAAATACCACAGAACATGTTTCATATAACCAAGTGTTTAGACTTCATTTTCTTTAAAGCCACAGCTTCCCTGCGCCACATGGCTGTTTGCTGTCAAAACTTTTAAAAACATTTTACTGTATGATGCTACATTTTACAATATAACGTTTTGTTTGGTCTGCTGGGTAAACAAAAAAAATATATTAAAGGTCCATTACATGAATCTTAAACTGGTATGTGTACCACCCAGAAGAAATATATATGTATATTACCAACAGCCAATAACTCCCATATAACTATTTATTAAGCTTGCAGGGGCCCATTTGAAAGGTAGCTTGTAATCTCTGACATTTTTAGATATCAAAAAGACTAATGAGTTAAACCATTTTACATGTAATCAGAAATGAGGGGCTCATGACCCACTTTTATTTTGTCTAAAGAAAGTGATCGTGCAAATACATCTAAAATCGATGCAAACACATCTAAAATTAAATTCAATAAAATTGAAACTGATATTGGAAGCAAATGTGAAAGGCCCATTCATCTATACAAAAACATATAACCATTAAAATAATCAATTCGATGTCATTTATACATTCAAACAACAGAAGAAGGTACATGGAAAAATTCAAGAGTGAGAGACATGAGCAGCATTATGAAATGTGAGCAGGGAAGTTCCCAGAAAACATTTCACCAGCAATAAAACTCTCAAATATCTGTAGGGAAATCTCACGTCATGCTCCTCTCTGACATCCCTGGTTCTTTTGGACAAAAGTTATCTTCGTATTTGGGGAGTGGACTAGGGAACAATAACTTAGTAAGCTATACTAAAGGGGTATACAACTGCTCCAGCTTTAGCATTGATACTGAATACATCCTAACACACACACAGACACACACACACACACACAAAATGAGCAGCTGCAACAACCTTCAAGGTTAAAAAAGCAGTAGGTATTGTACCAGTGTAGTATACTGGTTTGCGTGTTGGACTACTACAGAGGAGTCCAGGATTTGAATCCCTACTCAGCCATGGAAACCCACTGAGTGACCTTGGACAAGTCACAGTCCCCCAGCTTCACAGGAAGGCAAAGACAAACCCTTCTGAACAAATCTTACCAAGAAAACCCCATGTCAGGTTTGCCTTAGGGTAGGAAATGACTTGATGGCACACAACAACAACAAGTATTGTGTTGACTGGAATTCTGCACCTTCCAACAAGAAACTTCTCAAATTATCTAAAGCAGTGGTTCTCAACCAGTGGGTCCCCAGATGTTTCTAGACTTCAGCTCCCAGATGCCCTGAGCATTGATCACAGTGGTTGGGGCTTCTGGGAGCTGAAGTCCACAAACATCTGGGGACCCACAGGTTGAGAACCACTGATCTAAAGCAAAGAACTTGCAGCCTTCTACATGGTTAGACTGCAACATCCATGATCCCTCATCAATGACTAAGCCAGCACTGGCTAATAAGCGCAGAAACATCTGAAGGGCCACGAGTTGCCCACCTCAATCTAGATGATCACACGAATCCATGTCCATTCTAAAAAGTCAGTGTGGAAGTTCTTAGTAGCTTATGTGGGGAGAGATAAAATTATACATATTACTGAAATAGTGCAAATTCTTCATTTAATATACCTTTAAGGTCCGTGTCTTCACTGGCGTGGATAATCTCACTACCAATTCAGATAGCAACTATACTTCACTGTGGTTGTGTTCGTAGTTGCTGTGGCCAGTTTGTCACTGGTGACGAACCTTCTGTGTTTAACTATGCTGGTCCTCAGATGACAAAGATGTAGTTCACCACAGGGGTCATATTTGAAGCCTTATTTACCAAAGCTTCCACTCTGCTGGCACAGCCTTTGAGACCTTGAGGTCACCACAAAGCAGCAGCAGAGTGAGGTTTCATAGAGGATGAAGAATTTGATGTAACAGTATATAGCTGCTGTACATTATTATGAAGGAAGCCTTGAAAATTTTATATAGCTTATTATGTTCATCTCTCTGTTTAATTTTGTTAAAATTCAGGAGAACATTCCAAAATATCTGTCTCTTTCTATTCTCTTTATATAATTTATTAAAAGTCTATTTGAATACTGAACTATACCTATGCATAGTTCATGAACTATGGCTACAGAAAGACAAACAATCACGGAGATGACAATGTAACTGTAGCCAATTCAAATATATTATGAATTTACATTTAATATTTTTTTTCCATTTCTACCCTATCTAATTGAGGCAAAGAAAGCTATTTAAATTTTTAAAAGTGTTCTGAAGATTCAGGAAGAAAGGCATCTATTAGCTCTATTTTACAGTCTAAATAAGGCCTAGTCTGTTTGAAATGCTTATCCAATATTACGAAAGGGTGTGGAGAACAAGCAAAATAGACAATATTCCCTAAAGGCCAGTACATTTGTTTTAATACTGCCAGTGGGGGAAAAAATCGGCTGTTTCTTGGGAAAATAGTATAGCCTCATTTTAAATACACAGCAACCTTTTCCTACATGTACTACCACTGGGTAATACATGCATGCAGCAAACGGTGGATTTTTCCAAGCTATGAATGATGGGAGGCCAAAACCAATAGAGAAATTAGGAAAATAAGCTCAGCAGCCAAGACAAGCAACACATAGGAAGTGCTGTAGGCAATTGGGTTTAGAAGTGTAAACATTACATTAGTAGACCCATGAGATAGCCACACCTGGAGCATTTACTCTTCTGTTCCCCTTGTCCAAACTACTAATGAAAATAAGATTCCAGCCAATACATCAGTTGAACATCACTTTTTGTTTGAGAGACTTTGGCTACATCAAGCAAGTTATATTCTCTTATGCCAAAATGTTTCCACTGGAAACAGTATCAGTGTTCTATCATGACAACCTCAGGATTTTTGTTTCACTGGATAATGTAAAACTGACCTGCAGCCATGGGTGGTACTCACTGATTGTAAGCCAGACTACTGAGCAAATAGGGAAAAAACTAGGCAAAATCATTTAAAGCCCTGGACAACTAAAAAATACACACAATCATCCACCATTCACAGCGACTTCCTATAGGAAATCTGTGCCCCTATTATCTGAACAGCACATTATCAGCTTGACCCCGTGATGTCAAGCATTTGGATGATTAGCTTGAAAAGGAAAATCTGTTGCAATTTCTTTTTTTCCATCAGAAAAAAAATGTTTTAAAATATACCAGTGAGATTGACGAAATAAAAATAGGTTGTTTCTTTTAAGTTTGAAACAAAAAAGGAAAGCAGAAATTCACGCTTCCTTCACTATAAGAAATGTAGATTTTCCTTTTACAAAACACACTTTTTTTTACTCACTGGTATGTTTAAAATCTACATGCGGCACCTGCAGTACCTATACTCAGAGGCCTCTAACTGAGCCCTTGGTTCCCTTTGAGCCAGAATCCTGTCAGAGAAATATGTGGGCATAAACTGGGTTAAGTTGGAGCATAAACTGGATTAAGATGGGCAGAAGCTGCAGTCAGTCATATATCTACCTCTTTAAGTTCACTGTGCAAGTCCTATCAGCAAGAAAATACTGTGATAGTCCTATCAGCAAGGAAATATCCTTCCTATCACCATCAAGAAGTTGAAATATGGCTTAGACTTGTGTCCAAGGCCAGACCAGATCAGGATTCAGGGTGACATAGTAGGGTCCAGCATTTCATCTGACTGCATCTGACTTCTCAAAATCAAGGGTTTATTTACTCTATTTCTCTCCCTGAAGGGGTGTGAGTTAATTGCTCTCCCAGCCTAGTTGATAATGGAAGTTGCAATATAATGGGGTCTGGAATGGACTGACTGGTTTCAATGCCTTGGCTGGGTGGGATTTCTGAGCCAGGCTTCAGTAGGATATACACATGGCAAGGGTCTTTGCCTCTGCACCTTGGCACATTATTGTTTTCTGAGGTTGGCAGTTGATAGGATTAGTTCAGAGCTATTAAGTGAGGCTCTCTTGGCTAATTCTCATGACCTGGCCACAGTGGGGTTACCTTTTGGCCTGTTTTTCAGCAAGGGTCCCTTCTTCCACACGGCTTCCAGTCAGTGTACATAATTTATATTTTATGCCAACACATCTGCCAATTAATATATTTTGCCAATTAGACCATATCAAAGCATGGAAGCGTACAGCCTGGTAACAGTAAGACAGATTACTTCCTCACGGTCAGCTCTTCTAGGATACAATGAGTATATACATTTCTTTTGTTAGATTGTTTACAATCCTTGAGCTTTTACTCAACAGGAATGTTGTGGCTCAGTGAAAAGGCAGTTTCATTGGCAAAGTGACATTTTGCAGTTGTATTACACACACACACACACACACACAAAATGGTACTAATAAAAAAGGGGAAGGATCTTTATAAGCTGTCAAGAACAGATTATTCTCAAAAACAAAGTTAAATGCGCCCTTTACAGTATAATCCTCTACAGGTCTAGGGAAGTAACACTACTAATGTTGAAAAGGAAACTTGTTGCAGTTGTAAGCATGTCGCTAGAGATGTGAGGGACCAGGAATAAAATTAGAAGTACTCCCCATCATGGGGTTTCCACATACCAATGTTTAATTTTTCCATGGATAATGTAGAAAAAACCAAATATTTCCTCTTATGGAATTAGTAAAATCCTTTTTTAAAGACAAAGTCTTGCTCATTTCAAATGGCAGGAACTGTGAGGTATAAAGATATCTATATAAGATCTGCAGTATTCAAGAATGAGAATTCCTATGCGTACTGTAGACATGTATATCACTCAGATTCAAGAGACATTTTTGCCCCTTTTGAGTGCTGCCACCTTCATACAAGGTGTTGGGCTTCACTGGTTGTGACGATAATACATTTGTACATGCTAAAATTCTCATTGTTCAGTTAACTTTTGTATTGAAATATGCTGCTTCTGAACACTGTGTGCACCTGAGTGTCTACTCAAAGTATACAACATTTATTTTGTTTATTGCTTCTGTTTCTATTCTTTCCTCTTATTTCTCTGAGGGCAAGAACTATGTGCTTATGTAGCACATGACCCAGTAGTTTGCAGCTCTCTTTCACGTTGGGCATATTCATAATTCTTCTTGGATAAAACTAAGGCTTTTATGTTCTTAAACTTCATATATATGTCACACAGTACAATTATACATGTTACGTTACAAATGAAATAGCATGTGTTGCTAAAGCAGATGGTCTGACATGAAAAAGCATATTTTAATATTTATACATTAAATAGACTTAATTTCCCCCCAAAATACATATTTGTAACAACCTATAAAATTTCTCTTCAGAAAAAAATGATTGTATTCCATGGGTTAAAAATTCCTGGTAATTTCACATCTTGATAAGCAATGCTCATCTCCTAAATTAGCTGAAGTTTTAAAACAGTGACTTTTTTCTTGTTTTTGAAAAGTAACTTTTCATAAGTAGTTTTAACTTGAAAAGGAGGAAGGGGAGAGGAAAAGAAATGTAGCAGCACCTTTACAATTAACTGGTTTTTATTTATTTTTTATGAGCTTTTGTGGTATAAACCCACTTCTATATTGCAACTGAAGAAGTGGGTTTATATCCATGAAAGCTCATGAAAAAATAAAAACCAGGAAGTCTTAAAGTGCTGCTACATAATTTCCCTCTCCTGCTACATAATTTCCCTCTCTCTTTCTTTTCATGCTGCAAGAGACTAGCATCGCTACTTCTTTGAAAACTAGTTTTAATTTGGTATTTTAAGATGCTATCTCTACTTATCTACTTCTCTTTTGAGGTTTGTTCTTTATGTTTTTAATGTTTTGTACATCACAAACAGAACTTTTTTCCTACTGAGTGGTTTAAAATGCAATAAATAAATAATAGTCATTTTAAAAAAAATTAGAATTCTACAAGGCATTCTACAAAAGTGATCCAACATACCCTATAACTATGAAGTAGCTATTTTATTTTATTTTATCCTACCATTCTCCCAACAATGGGAATCAAGGTGGCTAACAACATTAAAACAATACAAATTAAAACATTCATTTCAGTATAAATATAAAAATTTTTAAAAATTTTTATAAAGTTCAAACATTACAAGTTCAACTAAATAGCTCAAAAGGTTGCTCATTATCTCTCCTTGTTACCACTGTTACACCTTAGTCTTTTACATTTATAAATAACTAGTTATTTCTTAACTTTGCTCAGAATTAGTGTCCAGTGTGTTCAATGGGATTTACTCTCACGCTATGTGTATGTAGGACTGCAATGTAAGTCTTTCTCAAACTCAGAAAAAAATATATTACAGTTAAAGGACTGCTAAGGCTTGATAAATTTATAGACTCCTGATACATTTATAGAAACAACTGTGTGTGCATACACAAATGGCTGCATATAGAATTATTTATTTATTTCTTCTTAACTATAGCAGATAGAAGCTCTTCTTTAAAAAAGTACTAACCTGAAAACTAATTACTTGTCATGACCAATGAGGACAACCAAAATGTAATAGGTTTATCTGCAGAGAAAGAGATCTGGGTCAGCTGTTTTCAAGAACTTTTAGCCAAAAGAGTAGGCTGATAATGGCATACAACTACAAAAAAGGGTGCTGCTGCTGCTACTATAATTGGCTGGCATTTCCTGGGAGGTGCAGGGGATCTGGGTGGGGAGTCATGGTGCCAAGGTAGGAAAAGCAAGTATGGGTTAGGGCTGTTGGCAGGACTGGAGACAAAGAGGAGGAGGGGGTCTGAGGAGGCTGAGCTAGTTCAGCAGCAGCTACAAACTCACAAATAATCAAATTTGGGGAAGGGAAACCAGTGAAAGTAGAGGACTGACGATTATTTCTTGTTCAATAAAAACAAAACAAGTTCCTACAAATTCAGTATTTTTGCAGACACTCAATATTTCTCCCTGGACACAAACAAAACTGCCGCTAATGGCTAATCTGTAGAGAGCCCTGTACTACTGGCATGTAAGATCTCTTTACTGTCTTCATCCTTCCCCTTTAAGTGGCAAAACTGGACTTAAGACAAAAGCTGGAAAGCACAACTAAAAGAGAAAACCATTAAGAAGGATCTCAGCATAGTCCATCATTTCTAGCAAAACTTCAGGGACTAAAGTAATTCAATATCAGTTTCACAGTGCTGCTTCATGGTGACAAAAATACAGCAAAAAAATAACAGGTACGTCTAACCTTTTTGCTTCTGACTCACCTACGTATGTATGTATGTATGTATTTATTGTATTTGTAGGCCACCTTTCTCCTGAAATTGGGACACAAGGCAGCTTGAAGAAGTAAGTACAGAGAGGTTAGGCCTTCATCTAATTTACTCTGTACTTAACGAAAGGAAAAAAAGTAGGGATGGGGCAACAGAATCCTCAGCAAGGATTGAGATTCATGAATCCGAATCCCTGCGCCAAAAATAGGCAAACTGAATCTTTCGAATTCACCAACCAATAATTTGTTGGAGACTGGGACGCCTGAAAACCTGGGAGACCAGAAACACAAGAGGAGATGGCAAGTATGTAAGTTTTTCCCTTGGAGTAATAATGGTCTTTGCTAACAATTTTAGGAATTATATCTGGGGTTGTATTCTAATATATTTGAATTGAACATTTAAGTTCAGCACTATTTTCTGTGCTGAAAATCAATGGCATCTATAAATGCTCAGGTCAGTGGGTCTGCAAGGTAATAATCTCTGTTCTTCAACCTGAGACTGGAGGGTAGGGACTGGGAATTGTTGAGACTGGACTAGAGATCTGACTTGCAGGACTTGCGACTGGACTTGAGGATAGAGAATTGAGACTGGACTAGAGGCTATTGTTGTTGTTTTAAGTGCCTTATTTGTTGCAGAACTTGAGACTTGACTGGAAGGTACAGTCTTCTTGAGATTTCAAGGACAGCTGAAAGATTCCTTTGCATAGCTCCCTTGCAAAGCTCTTCCAACCACAGTTCTGGACTCTGTAGTTTTACAAGGTGTCATAGCTTTCTCTGCCAAAGCGTGCTGGTCCATCATCAAACTACAAACCCCAGGATGCCATAAGGAACTATGCAAAGAAAATCCACTTTTGACCTGGATTATCTCTGTACTCTAGTATGTGGCCCTGTTTACACAGGAAGGAAAATGTGAGATTAATCCACATTTTCCTGTCTGTGTGGAAAGGGCCTTCATCTCATTTTCAATCTGGGGAAATCCTGAGGCAAAACTATGACAAACGTCCTGGCCAGATTTCTTCAGAGAGAGATTTGCTTTTGCCTAGGCTTTTGCTAAGGCTGAGAGAGTGTGTCTTGCCAAAATTATCTTTCCCTTGCTTTTTAAACCTTTTTTAAAAAAAGGATTTGAAAGATTTGAGATTCGTGAGATTCGTGGATTCCCAGAACCTTTCAGGGATTCAGATCTGGATTCAGAAAATTCTGAATTTGTCTCACCCCCTAGAAAAAAGTGTTTCTTGTTGGCAGACTATCTTCCTGTGTTCCAAAAAATATTGTAGAGTATTTGCATTCTGGCAAATACTGCATTCTTAAAAAAAAAATGTGCATTTACTACCCATTACATGCTATTCTGTTAAACCACAGTGGGGGAAAAAATTTTCATAATAGTACGCCTTCCATTTGGACACTTTTGAAATATAATTTTAATACAATTGGATACTTCTGAAACACAAGAAAAAAAGCCATATTATTCTGTTGTAGCATAAAAAGAAAAGAAAGACAGGGAGTAAACAAGAACTCTAACTGGACAGTTAAGATTAACTAACATACTTAGCACAAGCTCTCATGGATAATCAACCATTTCCTCAGATGTATTTTAGATCAAATTTCTTAGGGTTAAGGTAGCATCAAGATTCAGATTATGAACTACAATGACAATGCCAAGCCATTCACTCCAATGAATTTGTTAAACAACATATTTAAACATGGACAGCATTCAGTGCTTACATATAGTTCTAAATGTTGGAACTAATACCAGGGACACCTTTTCATCAAACGGTACTACACAATGAAATTGAAAGAATGAACTGAAAGCTTTGTTAGGTTAGGACCTCTGCCTATTTTTCATGGATTTCAAGTATCTATTCTCCAATATTGTTTCAAAAGTTAATAAATAAAAGAAAGAAAGAAAGAAAGAAAGAAAGAAAGAAAGAAAGAAAGAAAGAAAGAAAACTGAAAACTACTGCCATCTAACACACTGGCTGTGTATTTAGATGTATAGGTGTTTGTTAGCAGAAAGGACACTGTGGAAAAAAATTATTCCCTTCTTATATCTGGAGCCCCTCAAACTACTTCCAAATCTCTTCCAGAAGGCGGAGAGACCATTCAGAGCAGATATGGGATATCAGGGGATTGCAAGTAGGAAAGGAAGGGCTGTGCACTATGTAGACCTCTGTATCAAAATCTAGACTGTTACTTATGAAGTATTTAAAGGCCAGATAATATCTACACCTCAAACTTTCAAATATTTTATACTTGTGATTATGTTGTGAAGTAGGTTTAAACTGTTATAATTAACCAGAGACAAATGTGAATACAATTTTTGCCCAGATTCTTCTAGGCAAGAATACAAGGCATAATATGAATATCATGCAAAAATCAACATCAAAAGCACTTGGTTGACCAGTACAATAGGCAAAATATACGGAGCATGACCTCCTGAATTTATGCATTAAAAGATTACGGCTTGGATTCTTTCTGTAGCAAAAGGAGAGCAGTGCTCTCATAAAACATCTGTGAGCACAATTTTCCTTCAGTTCTATAACGAAAAGTAAGCATCCAAGCCTATGAAACTTTGAAAACTTCTATTATAGTGGTTACTTTAGACATGCATAAAATCTTACAAACATCTGTATTTATCTCTTCCATTTTAAATCTACCTTTCGTCCAAGGAGCTCAAGATAGAGCATACAGTCCTCTTCTTGTCCTCATAACATTGAGGCCTTTTCCGCACTAGACTATTATAGCGCTATTATTCCACTTTCAACATCCTATGGAATCCTGGGGTTTGCAGTTTAGGGAGGAGCGTAACAGTCTAGTGAGGAAACAGCCTGAGTGATAACGAGCAGTGAAAAGTCACCTAGTGAGATTCATGGCTGTAATGACTTGCATCTGGGTGTCCTTAGTAGTAGTTGAAGAAAACAGCAGATTCCAATGATATCATTACAAATTGCTTCTAAAATTCTGAATTTTACCAAGTTTGTAGTGTGGTATAGGAAGCTGCTAACCCAACTTGGGCAAGAGGAAGCTGAATGCTTTTTGGATATTGTTCTGTGTACTTTTCACGACCCAGGACCCTTTAAGCAAGTTATGTTTAAGATTATTATAAGATTATTTGCCTCTGTCAGCAGAATTATGACCCTGGAGGTTTGATTCCCTGTTCAGTCATGGAAATCAACTGGGTGGCCTTGGGTGCATCGTACACTTTCAGCTCCAGAAAACCCCATGGCCTTAGGGTCACCATAAATCAGAAATGACTTGAAGGCACACAACAACAACAAACAAATAAATCTTTCCAATCCTAAAGCCACTTCCTGGTAGACATGAAAACATAACATTAGTTAAAACAAACATGACTTTCTAGAAACTAACTTACCTTGGAGTGCCCAGAAATCTTTGTGATCTAAGTTGCTCAGCCACATACAGAGATGTTGCTATAACCAGAAGTTCTTTTTTCTCTGATTCTTCCAACTTATGTCCTAGATTTCAAAATCAATTTTCAGAAAGTTTCTGGCAGCATTATGGATGACATATATACCTGTTGTATACATCAGCATAACCTTTGTAAGGTTTTGAACCCATCCTTAATAAAGTCCTCTCCCTGCTGGCCACATGCCTTACCTCCAAAGTGTGAAATATTGAGAACAGACCTTTTACAAACGATCTCAGCACTCAGGTTAGCCTAAGTGAGAATAGGCAGTCTTTTAACTACCTGGGTCACTGCTTACTTTGCTCTCATGCCTTCACATACAAAAATTTCTCCATTCCATTTCATTTATATTTTAAGTTCCATCATAAATACCTATACTCTATCCAAAATACAACGATGCCACACATGATTTGAGCACTTCAGCAGTTAGTACATTTTATCACCAATGCTGGTCACAAATGCTAAAAACAATTCATAAGTGGTGGAACTGAGCTGCAATTACAGCCTAGAGATAAAAACTGCTGCTCATCCTAATAAAAAATTATTGTGAGCATTTGAATTGTTCAAGCAGCATACATCTCCATTCTTTATTTCATATATAATCAACTTGTTCATGTAGTATGGAAGGCTTGATATCTGAAGACTCATGGTCCATTCCAAAACATTATGGGACAGAGTGGCCAGGTTTGTTACAGGATTTTCACTGTAGAAGAGTATGAGCCATGTCATAATTATTATCCAAAGGGTATAAGCAGCACCAGTCCTTCTGCATACTCTGGGAATTACACTGTTCACAGTAAGGAAGTCTGTAAGCTAGTCTGGAAAGCTATGCTCAGCATAGTCTAGGATAAGTTTGTAATGTCTTTTGCATATAAACAACCTACACAGAACATACGTACCATCAGCACTGGAGCTAATGAACATTTTTAAAAAGAAAGCAAAGATCTAAATCTAATTGCAAGCCATCTAGAGTAGACCCACTAAAGCAATGGGAATTTACAAAAATATTGATTCAGTGGTCTTACTGTAGCTGGTGGTAGCATTTGGATTTAGGCCAAAGAGTGCACCCCACGATAGCCACATCAGCTACCTACCAGCTATCTCCAAAGGTCAGAATGTATTTGATATTAATCAAATGTCATGTGCTGTTCACCGTGCATGGTACTGTGTGAAGTAGAATAATGCTGGCATACTTAAAAATGACTCCATGTCTATGACAACTGCTCAACCTGAAAGGTTTATCTTAGAAAGGCAGAACAGCCCTTTTATGAAATGTCTTCTGCATGAATCAGTTCACAGTGAATTTGTGTGCATTGGCACACTTCTCCCTTGACATATTGCCATCTTTTTTATTTCTTTCCCAATTGACAGTACAATTGTATTTCATCTGATTTCTGAAAAACGAGGGAATGTAAAGGTATTTCTAAATTTCAGCTACATAAAGGACGCTGGTCATAGGACATGCAGTACTACAAGTTGTGGAACATCCAGATGGGCAGTATGGAAACCACAAAGAAATACTATGTTTATTGATATGTATTTTATCTGATATAACTTTAATCAAAAAAATTTTTTTAAAAAACTGCTTTGTGTTGGTGAAGGCTGACACATAAGAAATATATATATGTGAAAATTAGCCTGAACATGTGTCAAGTACTCCACTCCAAGTAAAAATTTAATTAAAAGTTGCCAACTGAGGTTAATGGGAAAGCTGTCAAGATATTTCAGAGAATTAAAGGAAGTTGTTAAAAATGTTTTATTTATTGATCGCTGATTTTTTTTTAAAAAAAAATTATAACATAAGGGTACTGTGTGTTTTAGAAGACCCACACAATCAGACACTGTTTTTTCAAACAACAAAAAGAATCCTATATTCACGAGGAAAAAACAATTTTGTCTCTCTAAACAGATAGCTCAATTTGTACAAATAGACCCAGAATTTCAAAAACTACAACAAGGTGGCTATACTGCCCCTGCTTTTCTTAGTCAATGTTCATCTCCCACCTAATGTCTTCTTCAGATCGTAAGTATCCCAGGACCTGTTTATAGATGAGCCTTTCTTCATGCATAATTACATATAGATAATACCATGGGGAAGTGTAGAAATGCATACAGAAAATCCCACATTTTTAATGGCACTCAAAATTACTGCACTAATCACAGTACAACTTTTCAAAGTTGAAAAGCTGAATCAAAGTTCAACTTTTCACCAGAAGTTTTCACAGCAGCCTCCAATCAGACCAAATTTTGAAGTGAAAATGATCATAAGCACACATGATCCATTGTATTGTATCTAGGTTTTGTTAGATGCTTAATAACAGTAGATAAATTCAGCTTGAATTTTTAATAAAGCAAACACAAATACAGGTATTCAACACTGCTCAACACTGCTGCTAGCAAAGTCAGAACAGTATTCATAACTGGTCAATACATCTGGGTAGTATTTTCCACTTTCATTTTGTCAACAGCTGAACAAATCATTACCGTTACAGAATCATAGGTGAAACTTACATGGAGCCATACAAAACTTCCTTCCAAGTTACAGAATTATTTGGAACTTAGTCAGTGCAAATATTCTGCCTTGCAATGCCTTATCTAATTTAAGTCTATATTTTTCTAGCTCAAAATCAAATCAAAAACACTTTATCCAAAGATCATACCTTATCTCTATTTGCAAGCAATATGCTAAAGAAATCATATGTCAGTATAACCAACATAAATTATGATTGTTATTCTTTTCTTAAACAAGTACAGAAGAAACAGTTAATCACAGTGTGGTGATAATGTCACAGTACCTCAGCACTTACTACTTTAGGATGGATGGTACCAAAGACAACAGCATCATAACTCTTAGCATTAGCCAGGCATTGCTTTAAAGTTATAATGTAAAAAGTAGATGAGTCAGCACAGACATTAAGAGTTTAACTCTGGGAGGTGAGACTTCAATATGCAGTTCTTGCTGCCAAAAATATACATATTGTTTTAGACTATAGTTTCTCAACTGGAATTTGGAAAAAACAAGCTGAATTTGACTTGAAAGAAATAATTTTAGAAAGAGGTGTTTTACAAGAATTAGACGGCTCAAGAATAATTTAAAAACTCTTTTAGATCAAATGTGAAACTGATTTTTTACAAGTCTACAGAAGAAACGTATTTTTCCACCTGGCATCACCTTGCCAGAAGTAAGGTAGGGTAAAAATAAAATAAAATAAAATCACCTTTCCATGTAAAACTTACCTTTAAAGCCATCAGGATACACATCAGGAAGAAATTTAGTGCTAATTTCTCCCCGGACAAAGCGTGGATGGGTTATCACTTCACGCAGTAAGGCAATGTTGTGGGCTACACCTGAAAGTAAAGTAACATTTAATGTGGTAGATTAATGTCTCCTGGAATAGCTATGAATACATGGATATATTATGTAGACACATTTGGAGTGCTGGTGCTTGGAAGGGAGAGAAGGAGGGATGGAAGCAAACCAAGAAAACAGGAACCTCCATATGTGAAATATATAAGTACATGAAATTGAATAATGCTACACAGTCATTCAGTCTGGAAGCCAGCACTATACATAACAAATTAATAGTTATACATTCTGTCATATATTCAAATGTACTGCTGCTCACAGTACCTCTAACAGGAACAATATTCTACAGGACACAACAGAGAAGTGGAAGATTTTTTAAAAAACTAAAACAGGCATTTTACTTCTCTTTTCCAGAACTTTGGAGAACCTTCCCATATCAAGCACTTATAAACAGTTGTAAGAGTAACTTTCCCTATGTTCTGTTTTTTTTCCCTCCATCCTCCCTTCCTTCAACACTGAGAGACAGCCTGTATGATACTGATACAACATAAGCTCTTGAACACTTCACAAGTCACTATATTATGAAAAGGTGGGCAGTTGGTTAAACTACATTAGTCTCCAAGTTACACAGTACAGTAACTTTGGAAACTTGTAGTCTCATGCCAATTTCAGTTTTTAAAAAATCTTATAGACTTTACAGAAAATAGTATTTCTAAATGAGTTAACTGAATGCTATTGAATCAAACACAAATCATATTTAGGGTAACAAAAATCCCAGAGAATAATGTAAGACCAAGGAAGTACAATGTAGTTATTTCTTCTGTGACTAAGGACAGCCACCTATGAAAATACTGGAATAGAGATTTTTATCATAAGTACAGATTCAAAAGTTCTGCACACATAACCACACATGTTCCAGACTGACTGAGCACAGTAATATATTACACACTACAATGGAGGAACTGAATGCTTTTTCCACATGCTTTTTCTTGCTGAAACTGCTCTAAGATCCCTGGTGAGATGATAGTTGATGGCTGATGAAAGGAATCTGTGTGTCTACTGAATGCCACAAGATCTGAAATCAAATATTATTTTTAATTCACTTCAAACTATGAGTGTGTGAGAGATTGTAAGTTTCTGCCATCACTTCAACCTTGATAAAAGTCCATTTTACAGAGTTCAAGGAAAAGAAGCACTCAGTATTTAAGAATGAGCATCATGAATATGTAAAATAGCATTCTAAAGAGAACAGTTTTTTCCCCTTTCTGCAAGTACCCAGAAGACTTTTTAAAGCTATCTTTATATCAGATTTGGAAGTTTACATGCACCTACTCTGTCAAGTGAATTAATAGCTGCAGTGTTATAACCTCAACCACAAGGTATCTGGTACCTAAGAGTTCAGAAATTTCAAAATATGATTTGCAGTTTAGCATGACCTCAGTCAAAGTTCACAAGGTATCCCCATCTGTGTGAATAACTATAAGGCTACAGAAATCTGGACCCCTAGAGGAGTTTACTCTTGGCTACCTGCTGCTTCCAAAACATCAGCCAGACATTAACCCCCACATTCTCACAGGATCAAACAGAGGCCAGCCTGCATGCACATTAAACTATATATTACATCCATCCTGCAATGATATTTCCTTCTGCACCACTTTTGCTTTTCTAAAAAAAAATAGATTCGGTAACAGAGAGTAAAGCCACAAAAACTGAGAAAATAATGAAATCTATCACTTCAGTATAGGTTACTGAGAATGCAAAAAGAACTAGGTAACAGGAGGGAAAATGATTCTGCAGACTGGAGACTCCATAATCCAAGAGCACAAAAATACAAAGTTAGCATAATCAGTGAGGATTTTAAAATCTTTTTTTATTTCACATGTCACAACAGAAGATCTCTTTTTAAATAATCATTCAGTTCAAAAAAATTCATAAAATAAAAAAAAAAAACAGGTAAATGCCACCACTACCAATAAGCAGTCAAGGAAACATACCAAAGTTTTCCTATTTTATTCTCAGAATATCCTTTTGAATTAAGTTAGGCAAAGCAATGAGAGGCTCAGACCACTCTACTTTATGACAGGTATTTCTGGTCCAAACTGACTGGACAGGAGTATAAAGGTTTCTTCGCTAGTATTCTATGGAAAGCATCACACCCAAGTGACCAGACAAGGCATTATTTCTAAATAAATGGCTTGGAACTCTTTAGCATCTTTCAGTTCCAACAGGGCGGTAAATTAGTTAAAAGATAAACTATAATTTCAGTGGACTCATTGCAAAGCTTTTATTATCTCAGTCTTTCAAATGTAAATTTCACAAGCATTATCAAATCAGTACTGTTAGTAGTTATGAGACATCACTAAGCAACAACCACTTTTCTACACTTTTCTACCAAATTTTAAGCGTGAATGGGTATTCAGATGTATCCGGGACTCTCTTCACAACAGCCAGACTTATCATGTTCCAAATCCTAGCTATACTTCATTCCACGTAAAAGGGGAGGTTATGATTAAATCTATCACTATCACTTCTAAGAATTTTACAGCAGCACTGGGTTCAAAAGCACCCTCCCAACAAGGCTAATTTTTCAAGGGAAATACCATCTAACTCCCCTCCCCATTCTGTCTTACCTAAAGTAACATCCATTTTCCTTGTTGTTGTTGTTTGCCTCCAAGTCACTTCCAACTTATGACAACCCTAAGGAAAAGCTCTCAGAGGGGATTTGCTCAGAGAGAATTTGCTTTTGCCCTTCTCTAAGGCTGAGAGAGCACAACCTGCCTAAGGTCACCCAGTGGGTTTCTATGGCTAAGCAAGTCTTCAGCATCATCGTCTAACCCTCAAACCCACCATGCAGGCTCATTTTCTTGCATGTAGCCAGTGCCAAACACTGGTTCAAAACTTCTCTGGCCTTTATACTTGAGCTGGAGGAAGACAAGAATTGCATGTCGTCATCCTCCAACGATCCTCACAACTAGTACTTTCGTGTAGTTTTTAAGAATAAAGGGGATTTGGCTGAATTCTACATCACCCCATAAAACCAAAGGCTGAATGACAAGATGTACCCCTTGGCTTCTGCTGCAGCCACACTGGCTGGTTTGTGGACATAGGTGCTAACTGTATTAAGGTCTAAATACAAGATTTTAATTGGCAGCGTTTTTCACCTGCTCCCTCCATCAGTTTTTCTGTATTATATCTAATACAAAGAAAAATGGTGGAAAAAAGGTGAAACTAAAGAAATTAAAAATCAGGCAATATAATCAGAGTAAAAATTTATTTCTCACCTCTAAACTAACTATGTTGTTTAGATAGCTCCTGAATGAAATGACAGAAATGACAGTTTATCATCAACCTTAAATATGTGAGAAGATAGAATATAAGGTCACATACCAGTGTGTCCTTTTGTCACCAAAGTCTTTATATTTGTCATATAAATTATGTGCTTTATAAAAAATTAAACAAGAATTATATGAACGTGGTGATCTATGTGTTACACAATTTAATTAGTAAAATTCAAAATAATCTGACTGTTGTACTTCATCATTCATGGGAAATATTCTTCAGTATAAATATTTACTGACACTAAACATATTCTGTGCTGATTAGCCCTTTTCACAGTATTAAGCTTCTGTCAACTTGACATTCACAAAACGCAAATCTGAATTTATCCATGTAAACTTAATTGGTGTCCTACATGTCTCTCCATAGATAAACAATTCAATATATTTAACTTGCTGAGAATTTTAATTGTGTTAAGTGGAATGGAAAGAACTTTATTTGCATAGTTATTAGTTGCAAAAGCATTAAATTCATTTTTATGAGAGATTTAAACTGCATAATGATAATTGAGCATTACTATTTTGCTAGACTATCTTAGAAATGCACTGTATGAGTTGACATTTAATAATAAGACTGCAGGAACAGCCTTGTGTTAAGGTTGGGTCAGATAACTCACATTTTATCATTTCTGTAGATGGTATTAGTTGTCAGCTGGATACCCCTACATGGAATAGTAGCTTTAGTTCCATGATAGCTTCCTTTGCATATAGTCTATGTGACTATTCCAGTGAATTGACTTATTGTAGACTTAGGTCCAACACTCTGCAACTGGCAGCCATTCAGTTCTGTGACAGTAGTAAAGCTGGAACAAATCACAAAGCAGGACACCATATCATACCATATTGGCTACATAACAATATCTTAATGGCATGGCCCTTAACAGCTGCAATTTTCCAGCACTTTGGACCTTGAGCGAACCTGGAACCCCTTAACACATGTTGAACTGAAAGGGTTCTGTTAGCTGACAAGACATTTCATTTTATTTAAAAAGCACTAAGAGGGAAAGACAGACACTAAAAAAAAAAGCAGTACTCAGCTTCTAGATATAGCTCCTGGAAAACATTCTGGAAAAAAAAAAATTAAATGAAAAACAGTTCTCACTCCCAATTCTGGAAATTCATAACCCCTTCAAATATTTTATATTTGGAATAATAATAACGTTGTTATTGTGCACCTTCAAGCCATTTCTGACTTATGGCAACCTTAAGCCAAACCTATCACAGGGTTTTTTGGGGGCTGAGAGTGTATGATGCCCCAAGATCACCCAGTGGGTTTCAGTGGCTAAGTGCAGAATAAGTGGGCTAAGTGGGAATAACAGAGGAGGGGTTCTCTGCAATAATATGTATGTGTTGTTGTTTTTTTTAAATAAAAATCATGCCTTTCTCCCGATAGGGGATGCAATAACATTGCATTTGTCAAATGAAGACATAACACCTAAGTGGATATAAGCCTTCTACATGAAATAAAATTGAAAATAGTTACACACTCCATATGCTAGAAAGTCTCAGGAATAGGCAACAAAGTGGGAACAATTTGTTTCCTGAGTAACATGTTTTTACATCTAAACCACAAACTAATTTTCAAAAGTTTCATGTTCAAAATGTACTGTTTCTTAAACATCTAAGATCCAAACAGCTACTTTAGGTTCACAGGAGACCTTGCACATACCCAATGGAATGCTTCACTTTTTCAATTTGAAAAGTTCAATATGCTACTATGACATAGTATATGTTTAAGTATACTCAAAAGCAAGTTGCCATGCAACACAAGTAACTACCGTTTCAGTAAAAGAGAGCAAAAGCCACCTGGTCAACATATTTGCCATATGTTTTCAGACATGATTAATAAGTTACTCGCTTTATTTATGTTTTAACTTTTTCCCCAGTCAGGACATGGCACATGACCTTAACAGAATCTCCCATGTCTCAGCACAGTAGTACTAACAGTGGCTATCAAATAATGAAAGAGCAGGCAAACTGGTGCCCTCCACATATTTTGACAAAGAGTCCCATGAGACCAAAAATGGTCAGGAACTAGGAGAATGCACTCCAGGCCATCTGGAAAACACCAAACTATAACCCTAAAAATGTTTATAGCAAAGAAAACTTTTTCTATCATATACAAGCCGCACAACTCTCATAGATATTTAGGTTAAAAATGCAAAATCCACATTCCTGAACATATAAAAAATGTATCATCCAAGAATGTTCATGGGCACAACATAAAGGAAAATACAGTGAGAATATAAATGTTGAAGATGCTTCCCTTTCGCTCTTGATTCTGGGCCTGGGAGCATAAACTACAGCTCTTCAACTTGCCATGTTAAGTGGATGCTTGAAGTGGCAGCAGATAGGAGAATCCTTCAAGGATATGACTTCCATATATTTCTTCATTCTCCTCTCTTCCCATGTCCAAATATTTAATTAATTAAAAAATCAACTATTAAGTTTCAGACCTCTGTAATCCAATCCTTAGCTTTCATTCAAGAGATCAGGTAGATACCTCCCTAAGTAAGGTAATACCTATCACCCTGATTACTTCTAAGGTATATGTGAAATAGAAATGTAGTATGTCAAAAATCCACTTGAAATCTTTCCCTTCCTGTCAGTCCTTTGATTATACTGAGCCCATCTATAGCTATATAAACTATACGGATTGGCAGTGACTCTTCCAAAGTTTCAGAACTGGGTCTTCCTCAGCCTACCCTGGAGATGCTAGGGACTGAATCCTGGGACTTTCTGTATGAAAAGCATAAGCTAAGTAATCCAAATATGCAAGGTTCTTATTTACTTAAACGTAATGTACTTTTGATGGTGGTCTATGAACATGCTGTGGCTACATCTAAAATTAAGAGGACACAACACACAAAACTGGAGATGTGTGCAAGTGTTGCTGTTGTAGTGTGCCTTCAAGTCATTTCTGATTTATGGTGACCCTAAGCTGAACCTATTATGAGGTTTTCTAAGGCTGAGACTATGTGACATGCCAAAGGTCACTCAGTGAGTTTCCATGGCTGAGCAGGGCCACAGTCCAATACTCAAACCACCACACCACACTGGCTCGCTGTGCAAGTATTACATTATTTTCTCTTTTTGAAGGTTTCTTCTCCATTTTATGATTTTAAAAAAACTGCACTTCTTCCTCCTCCCATTTGAACTGAATCTTCAAGTAAGGAAACCTTAAAGTATGTTTTTTCCTTGCTGAAACATAAATGCAAATAGTCTTTGTACCACTCAACTCCTCAGGAGTTACTCTTAAGTGTGGAAAGGGAAACAATAATTCTCTCTCATTATGGTTGCATTTTCCTTTTCAAAACTAAATGTAACCAGCTGTCAAAAAACAAAATCTTTTGCATCAAAGAACTGTGGGGTCATACCACCTCCCAGAAAGGTCCTAGTCCACATTACATTCACAGAAAAGAAATGGTTGAAGAAGAATTTGTGCATTCAAGGTCTAGGCTGACTCTCGGAAACATTAAGCATATGCACCATAGTGCAAAGGGCTAATTATGCACATGAAAAAGTTTGCATATCTGCACTTGAGAGTACCCCTTCCTTCTTTAGCTGCAGCTGCTAACACACCAGATTAACACTTTAAAAACTCCTTTAAGTTTCTACAATAGACTGTTGAGTAGCCAAGTTGAGGGAAAGGGAGGTGATTTTAGCAACAATCAGAATCAGCCAAGCACTAGTAGAACTCATTCTACAGCTCTCTAGATCAAGGATGCTTGGGAGAAAAACTCACTCAGTTTATACCTGCAAAACTTCACTCTTGTTATTTGTATCTATATCTTACCCTTGGCGAAATACACCAATATGACTAACGAGAGTGTTTTGTGACACAGAGAAACTGGACGTGCTATGCAATTGTAACCAAATTTATACAGAAGTAGAGCTCAGCATATTGCAACAGGGGTTATTCTTCAGTAGCAGAGCTTAAGATGCCAAACTTGGTGGGGTCAACGCTTGAGATTTGAGGCAGAAAGGAGTCCCACTACATGTCATTTAGTTGTAACTGTTATCTTTCTGAGTAAAATTTCCACAAGAACCTTATCCTATAAACAGGATTTGATTTTTAACGAAAATCTGAGATCCATAATGACAAGTGTGTAAATTAAAGAAAAAAAATACAAATCGTTAAGATGCTCAAATGAAATTACTTTTCAGTTGTATTTTCTGCCTCCCCCACCTCCTTCTAAGATCGTTTTCTGGAACTTTCTTCACTGCTTCGGCTATCATAAATCCTCTTTGTTCCTATTTAATCTACTCTGGGTCAGGTTCAGTCTTATTTTATATCTCTTTCTCTTTCTCCCTACTGTTAACCTCCCCTACCCCCCTGGGCTTCTATTCTTTGAAATGTCTGGTTTTTTTTCTTTTCTTCTCCTCTTCTTCCCTGTGCCTTCTAATAATAATTCCTGATCTGCACCCCAATTGTTTTCAGTGCAGCTTCTAGTCTGTCATTTATGATTGACTTGAGGGTAAAAGAAAGAGAGGGGCTGCTTTGATTTACCCCAGGGTCTGTATCCCAAGCTGATCTAATCAAAACATTTCTGTACAGAGCTGAAGAACACTGAGAGGGAAACTATGAACTTATCCTACTAGTTTTTAAAACACCAACTATAAATGGCCTGAAATGATGGCTAGAATTCCAACATTATTTGCAATTGCATGGTACTATATTGGAATCAGAAAGAGCTGGTTTCAAATCATAATTTTCCCAGAAACCTCACTGGGTAACCTTAAGCCATTCACTCTCTTAGCTTCACCTACCTCACAGGGTTGTTCCAAAAATCAAATGGAGAAGAAGGAATCCTTTTTCTTTTTTACACTTATTAGCTGGTTAATAACTAGTTCTCTGGAGAGTGTACAGGTAAGTTGCATAAAATAACAAATTGAAATATTAATAAAACCAAGACAAAACAAACACCAAAAACAGTACAGCACAAAATAAATAAATAATCAAATAAAAATAAATAGCAACAGAATAAAACTTCAAAGACCTCAAAACCAACAAACTGTCGGCAACAGTTTGGCTTTTTGGATAATGGCTTGAAATTCCATGAACATGGGCTTCTGGCAAGGGATGGGCTGCACCTCACGAAACTTGGCAGGAACGTTTTTGCAAACAGTCTCACAAGGAGGATTAGCAGGTCTTCAAACTAAGTACAGCTGGGGAGGGAGACAAGATTATTCAAGACAAGGACTCGGCAAGTGCAGGGGAAAAAGGCCCAAATGATAGTGGCCAAGTAGGAATAGCATCCAATCGTGGGAGGGGTGGAAACAATGCTATGGGACTTGCAGGAAGGGCACGGGGACTTAAGTGTCTCTACACTAATGCACGGAGTATGGGAAACAAACAAGATGAATTTGAACTCCTAGTACAACAAAATAAATACGATTTGATAGGCATCACTGAGACCTGGTGGGATGAGTCTCACGATTGGAATGTAGGAATAGAGGGGTATAGCCTATTTTGTAGAAATAGACCAAATAAGAAAGGAGGAGGAGTAGCCTTATATGTCAAGGATGTTTTCACCTGTGAAGAGATCCATGACTTGAACACCGGAAGCCAGGTCGAGAGCATCTGGGTAAGAATTAAGGGAGCGAGAAACAATAGGGATATTATAGTGGGGGTTTACTACAGACCTCCAAGCCAGACTGAGGACCTCGATGGCGCTTTCCTAGACCAAATGGCTGCACATTCAAAAGGGAGAGATACAGTAATAATGGGAGATTTCAACTATCCGGATATATGTTGGCAGTCAAACTCTGCCAAGACGGCAAGGTCCAGCAACTTTCTTGCTTGTCTTGCAGACAATTTCATGGTCCAGAAGGTGGAAGAGGCGACAAGGGGATCAAATATTCTGGATCTGATCCTGACCAACAGGGAAGACCTTGTTAATGACGTAGAACTGGTTGGATCTTTAGGAGAGAGTGACCATGCCCTATTAGAATATTTAGTATTCAGTGGGGAAGAAAAGACAAGTGTAGCCAGGCACTCGTGTTAGATTTTAAAAAAGCAGACTTCTGTAAACTGAAGGAGCTGCTGGCTGAAATCTCGTGGTCAAGAATAGTCAGTGAGAAAGGAGTTCAGGATGCATGGGAGTTCTTTAAAGGGAGATACTGAAGGCACAGGTTAAAACTGTGCCATTAAGGAGGAAAAATGGAAGGCATCTGAAGAAACCGGAATGGTTGACTAAAGAGTTCTCAGCTGAGCTAAGTGTTAAGAAAAACATGTACAGGAAATGGAAGAAGGGGGAAATCACCAAAGAAGATTATAAGCAAGTAGCCAGGAGATGTAGGGAGAAGGTCAGAAAGGCTAAAGCACAGAACGAACTTAGGCTGGCCAGAGACATTAAAAACAATAAAAAGGGCTTTTTTAAATACGTCCGCAGCAAAAGGAAAAAGAAGGAGACGATAGGGTCACTGTGCAAGGAAGATGGTGAACTAATAACAGGACGAAGAGAAAAGGCAGAACTCCTCAACACCTTCTTTGCCTCAGTTTTTTCCCAAAAGGATAAAAACACTCAGCCTGGCGGTTGGGGAGCAGGTGAGGAAGTGGGGGAAATGCAGCACAGAATAGATAGAGAGGTAGTACAGGAATACCTGGCCACACTGGATGAATTCAAGTCTCCAGGGCCAGATGAATTGCATCCTAGGATTTTAAAACAACTAGCAGAGGTCATTGCGGGACCTCTTGCTATAATCTCTGAAAACTCTTGGCGGACAGGAGAAGTTCTGGCAGACTGGAGGAGGGCAAATGTTGTCCCCATCTTCAAGAAGGGGAAAAAAGAGGACCCAAATAATTATCACCCAGTCAGCCTGACATCAGTACCTGGAAAGATCCTGGAGCAGATCATCAAACAGTCAGTTTCTGATCACTTAGAAAACAATGCCGTAATTATGAAAAGTCAACATGGATTTCTCAAAAATAAGTCATGCCAGACTAATCTTATCTCTTTTTATGATAGAGTTACTTGCTTGATAGATGAAGGGAATGCTGTGGATGTAACATATCTTGATATCAGTAAGGCCTTTGACAAAGTTCCCCATGACATTCTTGCAAAGAAGCTAGTAAGATGTGGACTGGACAGGGCTACTGTCAGGTGGATTTGTAACTGGTTGACTGACCGTATCCAAAGGGTGGTCTCCAATGGCAGATTCTCATCCTGGAGAGAAGTGACTAGCGGGGTGCCACAGGGTTCTGTCCTGGGCCCGGTGCTGTTCAATATCTTCATTAATGACTTGGATGAAGGAATAGAGGGCACGCTGATCAAATTTGCAGATGACACCAAATTGGGAGGGGTTGCTAATACGCCTGATGACAGGATCAAAATTCAAAAGGACCTGGACAGATTGGAGAGCTGGGCCAAGAAAATGAATTTCAACAGAGAGAAATGTAAGGTCCTACACTTAGGCAGAAAAAATGGTATGCAGAAATATAGGATGGGGGACACGTGGCTGGCTAACAGTACGTGTGAAAGGGATCTAGGAGTCTTAATAGACTACAAGCTGAACATGAGTCAGCAGTGTGATGCGGCAGCCAAGAAAGCCAATGCAATTCTTGGTTGCATCAATAGGAGTATGGTGTCTAGATCGAGGGAGGTATTGGTACCACTTTATTCTGCTTTGGTTAGACCTCATCTTGAATACTGCCTCCAATTCTGGGCACCCCAATTCAAGAAGGATGTGGATAAGCTGGAGCAGGTCCAGAGGAGGGCAACCAAAATGGTGAGGGGGCTGAAAGCCATGCCCTATGAGGACAGACTTAGAGAGCTGGGTATGTTTAGTCTGCAGAAGAGAAGGTTGAGAGGGGACATGATAGCCATGTTTAAATATTTGAAGGGATGTCATGTTGAGGAGGGAGTGGGCTTGTTTTCTCCTGCTCTTGAGAACAGGACAAGGAGCAATGGATACAAGCTGCAGGAGGGGAGATTCCACCTGAACGTCAGGAAGAATTTCCTGACAGTCAGGGCTGTCCGGCAGTGGAATGTGCTGCCACGGAGTGTGGTGGAGTCTCCTTCATTGGAGGTTTTTAAGTGGAGGCTAGATGGCCACTTGTCGGGAGTGCTTTGAGGGTTTTCCTGCATGGCAGGGGGTTGGACTGGATGGCCCTTGTGGTCTCTTCCAACTCTACATTTCTATGATTCTATGATTCTATGAAAACCAGTTACTCAGAGGACATTTTCTTCAGCTGCCCACAGACTGCAGAATGAGCTCCAGTGGAAATAAATCAGCTGTATATGCTTTCTGAACTCAGAACAACACTAAAGATCAATCTCTTCTGGTAGGTCTATTCAGATGATTTTCAATTATTAATTTTAAATATGAACTAAGTGCAGTTGTCTTATATACTCTTTTAACTAGGGTTATATGTTTGTTGCTGTTTGCCACCTCGATTCATAGGGAGCACCAAGTAAGAAATGCTGTTGCTGCTGCTGCTGCTGTTAAAATGCCTGGGAGAATAAGACCTTCACCTAGCACCACAAACACCACACCTCAGGTGCCAGGGTGCATCTCTCTATAGAGGGAATTCCACAAGATATGTCACCACCACTCTACAGGCCCTTCTCTCACAGTCACTTGAACTGTCTCATTTGGCTCCTTGGGATGCAGTAGGAGTTGCTCCTACAGGTGACTTGCCCAAAACTGTTTACAGCCTAAAAGGTTTCAACCAGGACTTTTAACTGGGCCTGAAAATGGTTGGGCAACCAATGCAGTATAGTGTGCTCATAACTGTCAGTTCACACTCTAGTCATCCTGGAGCTCATTCACACTACACAACTATAGCACTATTATTCCACTTTAACCACCATGGTTCCATCCTATGAAATATTTTGACTGGTGGGCTGGTGAGTGCTCTCGATGAGAATTCTAAATGCCCAACCCTAAACTGCCAATCCTTGCACTCCATAGGGTAAAATCATGGAATTTAATGGGGAATCATAGCACAATAATTCTGTAGTGTCAACAGGCCCCAGGTTTGGAGTGGTACTTCAAGACGATTTTCAAAGGCTTTGTATGCTCTATTTCAGTAATCCAAACATGAAGTTACTAGAGAATAACAGTTGCAGGACTACCTACCTTCAGATAAAGTCATAGCTGGGTATCAGCCTGAGCTGAAAAAAGGAGTTCTAAGCCCCTAGGGTTACTTGCTGTTCTAAAGTGCAACAGCATCCCACCCATCCATTCAACCATCCATCCATTTATTTATATCCCACCTTTCTGCCAGGTTGGGACTCAAGGCACTCCCTAACTAGAGACTGAATCCTTTAGGGCAGTGGTTCTCAACCTGTGGGTCCCCAGATGTTTGTGAACTTCAGCTCCCAGAAGCCCCAGCCACTATGGTCAATGCTCAGGGCTTCTGGGAGCTGAAGTTCACAAACATCTGGGGACCCACAGGTTGAGAACCACTGCTTTAGGGCATAAGTGGGCAATCTCCAAGCCACGTGCATCCCATTAAGCAACCTATATTTCCCCACCGTCGAGGTGGGTGGTAGGGGAAAGACAATGATGTCAATCAAGATCTCAGAAATGAGATTTCGACGGTGGTACAGGGTGAAGTTTTATGCTTAATGATGTTAGTGTGAATAAAAATAACAGTTTTCTAATATTTAGTTTAAGTGGGAAAACAGCAATCTTGGTTGAGGTCTCCAGGGAACAGGAAGAGGCTTTAACCAACAATCACCCCAGCAATCCCATTCTCCGATTTCACAAGGCAGACAGGAGAGATTTAAATCTTTCCATCCCTGTGCACTGATAGGCTGAGATAAGGGAGTCTATATGTGTGCATGAGCACACATACATGTGCAAGCATGTGGCTCCCAATCCACCACACCACAGGGCCACCTCCATATGGGGGCTCATGGCCAAGGAGGACACCAACCTCTCTCTTATTGCAGCCTCTCCAGAAGAGGCTGAATGCTTGAAAGATCGTAACTATCTTCTCTGAACTGACTCTGCATTTACGCATCCTCATCCAGTTCATTAATATGTCCAAACACAGATCTGGAGCATCAACTATGCATATTAGATACAAAGGAGATGAAGAAGAAAGGGCAACAACTGTTTAGCACATAATCCCAAAGAAATTCTCTCAGCAATTTCAGTAGATGTGGATACTGGAGAGACCTTAAAAAATCGAATCCCATGACACAACGGCATGGAACAGGGCAAAAATTCCCCAGCACAGTCTCCTGGAATCACCCATCCAGTACAATGTCCCCACATCACAGCCTCAACAGCCTATTGAGAGGAATACAATGGCCTGGAATTAAAAGTCCAAGAGAATCAACAGAGTTACATTTCTCATGTTCTTCTGCCAGCTCATGATCACTATGTCCAGGAAATTGATTTTCTGGCCTAAAGTTGTTTTCATCTTCTAAATCTAGGTCAGTTTTCTTCAGGAGCCTGCTCAGCAATTAGTTTAAAGCAAACCAGAGGTACTGGCAACCTCCAGGACCCCGATAACCACTCCTATTAACTGGAATGAGTCACAAGGAGTAAAGAGAAGCATCAAGTGATCTGCTGAATATGACAACTTGCCCCTTTCTTAATATCTCAAACAAGCTCATCCAATACAACTGGACTACCCATGCTCCTGAATACTTCCAATCTTGGAACAACACCAACTATGGAATCAAAATTATAAGTTTATCTTCAGAGCCTCTCACAAACTTGCCATAGCATGCCAGCAAAACATGTAAACTGCCTAGATCTTCCTGAATGAAAGGCAAATATAATTATATTAAAATTAACAAATATTGGAACTGTTGCATTCTCAGTGCAGCTGTTAGTACACTGTGGCCAGACTGGCATTTGTCACATAATTTCATTCCAGGTTTTTTTTCCTGTTAATTATACTAATATAAATCGTTGCAAATTTTCCATCCATATATATTTCCCCATCTCTGAAGTATCTGCTTTAGTTTTTAACTATTTATTTCAGACATAATATTTGCCCAATTGTATTCCATATATAGCTGTACATGCCATTATATTTTTGATGGAACTTGCTTAAAGTTGGGGTGTGTTTGGCATTAATAGTAAGGTATAGTATCAAGATGTGGTCAGGTTTACCTATTGCTAAAAATAAGTATGAAAGAAAACCAAACCCAGCCCCCAAGGAGATAAACAGTTATGGTAATAAGGCAAGTTCACTGTCGTCTGGATTCATTTTACACAACGTATGTACTTCTTTTTTAAGGAGTCAATAAAAGATGGTCAACAGTGACAGATCACAGGGTAGAAGACAGACTGTGCACATTGTTGCCTCGCTGTCTATAGCTGATCACACACGTACACACAAAAACTCCTAGTGTTCTTGACACAGCTTTTCTTCCAAATTATAAAGAGATCTTTCCTCTTTTCTTCTAGTACATATATACTGCTGGCTACGAAGAATGGAGTTTTGCCAGTGCTGATGAAAACTGCCCAATAAAAACAAATTATCACTTTGATTTGCTGCTGCTGCTACAGCAAAAATTCAAAATACTTAGTAAGCCACACTGTTCTAAATGAAGGACATCAATGTGATGAAAGCTTCCAAATCTATTTGTATCCCCAAAATCAGACACTACTGTTCCCCAAGACAATCGCCTGCTAATGTCATTCATACCCCTCAACAAAAGGGATCAGATCTATAGCTAACAAGATAATTTGTCTTAAGTGTGTAGTTTTTTAAAAAAAAACTTTAAAAAACATGACAAACATCTAAAAATATTTTGCTGTCCCTGACTAGGCACTGAACCACATAAGACAAGAGTATGCACAACACTATTAAAATATATTGATCCATTCAAAATCATTTTTGTTACAGGAAAAACACAAAGTAGACACCAAGGGCAAACAATAAGGTACAATCTACTATATATACTTGAAGAAAACCCTTAAGTAGCCATGCTGTTCCATTAGAGCAACCATCCAAATGAATGGTAGCGGGCATGAAGAGCAAGACTGCAAGAGAAAGTCATTCATACAAAAAAAATCCACTTTTAAAATCCACTTAAATATAGCTTAACAAAGCACACAAAAAATGAACATTTAATACAGTTATTTCTTGCTCATTATTTCACATGAAAGGAAAGTACTCCTATGAGACCAAGAAGATCTTGTCTAGTTCTTTTCAGTGTTCTGATTCATTAAATTTGTTGAATTAGAAAGTTGTTGCCTAAGCACTCTTATAATGTAAAAAACTACTACAATACATTCATGCACAACTGTACAAGCATTAGGTACACATACTGGTAGAAGTAACTTCCAATGAATTTGGTGGCATTTACTTGTAAGTAAATCTTTTAACTGTGCTGAAAGAAAGAATCTTCAAATTAAATCTGCCTTAGGAAATATAGTTTAGTTCATCTTAAGAGATTGTATAAAAAAAGCAATTTCTCCAACCCATTTTAAAACACAGACAGAACATCATATGGAATTTCAAACCATGTATATTTCTAAGGAAAAATATGTATGCAGCTTCTTAGAATAAGGCATTAGCACACAGAAACAATTCTTCGTGGAGATCTGGCACATATAGAAATGGGATGGGAAATGAAATTGATTGGGGATGGAAATCATCTAGGGAAGGAACAAAGACTTTTGGGGAAATCTTGGTGGTGATGGAGGTGGTGGTTGTTAATTTTACTAAAAGTTGGGTCTACAGTTATCAAGTGACATGGAGGTCAGAGCAAAGTTCACAGGTATGTTTGAAGGCTAAACAGAACAAATGGGATAGATCTGCAGTAGCTGTGGGAGGTTTATAATTTTACAATTGACTTAAACAATAATTGACTTAAACAATAGACTTAAACAATACCCACAATTTATATTCATGACTTTTTCATTCCCACCACACAAACTAAAGTCAATATCAGCTATACAAACAGCTCTTCCGATTATTGGAAAATTTTGCTTATCTGACCCTGAAAGGGTGCATATTTTTCCACAATTTCAAATTCAGATGCGGCTTTTTAAAAAATCAAAAGAAAAACATAAATCTCCTTATTGGGGTTTACTTTTGACTCCACATAACCTGTTGGCCTCCCAGCTAAATCTAGCAAGCTAACAGATCCAGAATAAAGTGTTTTTGTTTTTTATTTTTATTTTCTTTTTTCTTTCTTTCTTTTCTTTTCTTTTTTTTTTTTTTACACAGAACAGTGCACTGTATAACTTTCATTCTGTCATCTTCTATAATATTCACTATTTATAATTTTTCAACTGGCAGGTAATAAAACTGGTTTTATACCACAAATTCATTGTTTTTCTAAATCTACAACCCTTACAATAGAATCTTTGTACTCTTGCAGAATTTATTATACTATCTATCCTAGCCACACCCACAGAAGTGAGCTTACTCAGTCTTCATTTACATTGGAAACATTTAAAAAATCAATACTATACTTTTTTTAAAAAAAAAAGCTTCAGTAAGCAACACTGGACTGAACAATAATAAAATTTGTATCTCTTCTTGTAACATAAATACATTATCATGCTTTACACTCCCAGGAGGAATATATTTAGCCAGGAACACTCAGAATTTATTTTACAAGCCATAACTCTGATTCCTAATCTGAAGGATCCTAATATGTACACTCACTTCCAATAAAGCATGTTCTTCACCATTCACTGCAGGTACATACAATGGGAAAATGTACATATAGCTGACATTAATATGCAGTGACTCAGAAGTCTTTGGACATCTGCCAGAACATTTGTATACCACCTGAGCTTCCCTGTACACAAGGATCAGTGCATGTTTGTGTTATACACCAGTACTTAAAGTAGTGGATATTACAGTTTTTGCTACATACTGTTTTAGTCTGACTCCGAGAAGCTAGGGATGGACTAATAGATTGCCAGAAATGACAACAGCCCCATTAAATCTAATGCTTATTGCAAACTGATGAAAAATATGCTGCCTACATATGAAACACATTTGGAAAAAATATTAATAATAAACACAATTTCACTTGTTCTTAAAAAATTTCAGTAGTAACACAGATTTCGTTAGAAAGAAAAAGACATGTGTTGAAATTCTCAAGTTACTAGTCTCTTCTTCTTGTACAGAAAAGGTCACATAAGCAATGGAAGAGTGGGGGAGAGGAGCTTTCAACATTTCTTTCTTTTAATGCACTGATTTATCGGAGTTTAGCAATGGGGGTTCAGTGAAAAGACGTCAGGAAACTAGAAATCCTGCAGTGATGGAATTACACAGTTATCTCTAATGGAGAAAAGTAAGTTTAAAGGCAGACAACTTATTTTGGCAGATGAGGAAAAAGAAAAAACTCTACAGTAATACTGTTTTCAAATATTATTATATTATTGTCCTTACTGACTGGTAAACAAATACTACTAAGTCAGCATTTTTAAAAAATTGGAGGAGAAAGAACACATGTCCTTTAATCATTCTTACTATTATATATGAGAGCCAACGACTTTGAGTAATTGTTTTTGCATGTGGTTGACCAGAATGTTGATGAGGCTGTTTACCATATCATGTCTACATTCTGTAAACATTTTTATTAGCAAGCATGTCTCAAAACTTACAAATTGCTGATACAGTGCAAACCTAGAAGCAACAGTTCCTTAACTATGGCTTTTCATGGACCATCAAATTAGTAGCTCATGTTTTTACACTTACCTCTTATAACATAATTATCCAAGGCTTCTTCCATTCTTTGCAAAGCTTCAGCTCTGTTAGATCCATAGGTTATCAACTAAAATACACATACAGAGGGAGAGAGGGAGGGATTAATTCCTTTAAAATTAATCTTTTTAAGCATGCTATCTATTCATTTCAGCAGGATTTTCTCAAATATTCTAACACTAATGAAATAAACTCTACTCTACTATCATTCAAGATTCTTCTCTAAGCAAAAAGTCCAAAACATTAATGGCATCCAGTACCTTCTTCTGAAGCAGGCAAGAGACAGTAGGTGCATGGTGACAGAAAGTCATCCTGTCCCTACTTACCTCCATTCCATATGACAAATCTGACACAATAAATACAACTTTGGTCTTTGTCTCTGGATTTTTGAAGAGACCTTAAGCAGTGTACACATTTCCTCTGTTCTTTTGCTTGCCCTGAAAATCTACAGATGATGGATGGGATGATGGCCACCACCCAAATCCCTATACAGACCACATGACATTATAGGGTAGGGCCACATGCCCTATCATCATCTAGTCCCCAGTCAAAATGATTACTTTCAACTAACCATGTAACAAGCAAGGAAAGAATAAAGAACACCTGTAGAATCATATCCAATGGTTTCAAAATTTGCTCTATGGTATCAGTTGTTTCATTTGAACACACTAAAGCACAATTTAGAGCTATCAGAAAAAGTGACAGCAAGCCTCGGCTCTGCACACTCCCTCTCTCCTCCAGCACAATTGCATGGAGTTCAAAAGCTTTCATTTTCATTCTAGATTAACCGTAGCTTTGGTGCCGTCCAAACCTGAGCAAACTTGTTAAGTATAATTGTGGTCTGTTGAAATGAGCCAACTGAAAACAATAGTTTCAGAATATAGCTTTTTTTAAAAAAAAACTTTAGTTAAGATTAACTACAGGTTGTGTTCAACTTTTAAATGATATCAACTTCACATGGATCTTCATTTGGTCACCTTTTATGGAAGTTTATATATAGACCTTTATATTATTATATGTTGATTTTTTTATATACATATTTTAGCTTTTCATTTTTATTTTCCTTCCTTCCATTTTTCACATCTTTCTTTATATAGGTTGCGCAAAAATAAAAAGAAATAGTAAAAAAATGGATTAATCTGGATCTGGATACTAATGGCCTTTACTCTAAAAGTGAAAAATATCTTCCAGTCTTCTCTCCTTGTCCCTGCCAAGGAAGAAAGGGCAGATAGGAATATGTGAGCCCAAAGCTCATTACAGTTCATTCGCACATGGTTCAGCATTATATCCACATGCAGTCAGTAGCCTGCTTCAGATTATGCCTTCTTAATAATCCAAGTCATAAACAAGCCTTTTGCCAAACATACAAACCCAAGCCTTTTACCTTTCACTTGAGAATGTTAGATTTGAGAATTAATTCAGTGATGTTAACCATTGGTATTTAGAAAACTAATTCTCCATCATACACACTACTAATTGAAATTGTGTAATGAGCTGAATTATTGGTAATTAACTCATTGATTTAAACAATGTTGGGATAGGCCATGAGGTTTAGAGAAAATAGTATGGAGTCTGTTCCTGTTGACCACATGGGAGTCCAGTTTATTACTGTTCTTCAAAAGCTTTTTTGTTCTTTTAAAGTTGCAGTTCTCCAACCTAGAATTTTTTTTCATCACATGGACTGCAAAGCCCATAATCTGATTGTTGCCTAGGAATGGTGAAAGTCCAACATTCCTGGGAACTGTCAGACTTGAAAAGATTGTCCTAAACCATGGGATCACCTCATAGAACTGCTTCAGTCCAGCTTCTTCTTATTCATCTGCTGTTCTCTTTTCTTTCAACCCTTAGGAACACATACTCTCCTTTTGCCCAATTTCACTTTTCTCTTCAATGTAAGCCACAATTAAATCAAGAATGAACCATAGCTTCCTGTTTTATCAAAAGAAGTAAGCTACTGGTAACAAATCTGATATGAAGCAAGAAATTAACTTCAAATTATGTTTTAATGTCCTGATTTATTCCTAAAGTGTCAGGGCCTTTCCATACTACATGGTTATGCTATTATCCCATTTTCAACATTCTATGGAATCCTGGGGTTTGGAGTTTAGGGAGGGGCAATTAGAATTCTCAGCCAGAGAGCTCTTTGGCCTCAGGAAACTACAAACCCCAGAATTCCACACGATGTTGAAAGTGGAATAATAGCACTAAAACACTGTAGTTCAGAAAGGCCCTCAGACACAGTTGTCAGTTTGGGTAAAAGAGGAAATTATAGGATTCCTGGTTTAGAAACATTCATGCAAGTGGGGAGCCAAAGATGAATAAGCAAAAGGTTTTCATATCTTGACATAATAAACTAAGATCCTTGAATTTAACAGCAATGATATGTAACAGAGCAAAGAAAGTATGTGATTACAAAACAGTAATACAATTAAAATTGTTCATTTCAGTTCATTCAGTTCAGCTCATTAAGTGGAATTTGCACACAAATTTTGAAGACTTACTTTATCCCACCTCAAAAAAAAAGTCTGTTACCAAAGCAAAATCTGTAATTATGCCATCCCAAATTAACCAACAAGGCTGATGTGTATGGTGAACTGCTATAGTGCCATCAAATTAAAACAAGATATGCTCTCAAAGGGTAAGTCACATTGAACATGAAGAAATTTACTTCTGAGTAAGCATGCACAAGTTTGCACAAGTCTTCACTATAAAGATGATCCTCATTATATTTTCTTTGAAGTCTTTGGACTCTGAAACACTGTCTTATCCATTTTTGAAAAGGTATTAATAGTTTACAAGACCTTCTTTAAAAAAAATTAACTCACTTTTGAAATCATAGGATCATAATAAATGCTGATTTCACTTCCCTGTTGCACACCACTGTCAACTCGGACCTGTAAGAAATTGAGACAAATCAGTTTTAGCACGGGAACCAGTCTTTAGTATGCAAAACACTACCTCTCCCCACCCAATTCTAATTCATTGCAAGAGACTTCAGACAGATTTATAATAACTTATCTTCTCTGTTTTGGAGTTCTTAAAATGAGAAATCTCAGTATCAGATTTAGTCACTGACCCCACATGAACGTTCCTATAACTGACATCTTGTATTAAAAAATGGGCCTGTTGCAATCGCATCATTGCAATACACAAGACACAGGGTCCAAGTGGTCCAGAAGGGATACCAACGCTGTTAAACAGAAACTATGCTTATCAGCTCCACACTCATTCTCTAGCTTTCATGCCTTCAACACTTTCCTTTTCTGCCTCACCCTGATCTTAGCATGTTTTTCTTCTGACAGTGCCATTCCCATGAGTCTTTAATGTTTACACAGCTTTTTCCATTACTTTACTTTATAAGGATACAACTGTAGTTAAAGCACTGATTCTACAACTCTTCCAAGAAAGGAGGGAGAAAATCACAAACACACACAGATATTTATTTGAAGAATATGATACCTTTAGTGAGTCAAAGAAAAAATAGTGTTACTGTTGATTTTTGTTTTCATCTCCTGGTTTGATTCTTGCCAGAGGAGCACTGAGGTTATCTTTACTTTTTATTTTATTTTTTAAACTCTAATTCCTGAATAAATAAATATCTGCTAGACTTGCTTTTGAAACATACAATTATTACACAGACAAAAATAATCTAGACCATTTAACACTGTGTGACAATCTTAAGAAGAAAAGTCAAACGGGACCTGCTGGAATGGAAGATGTTTGATACAAAATACTATGCTTTGGTTTGGCAGGGAAGGGGCGAAGGGGGCTTAGAAACTGTCTTCAATCTTCACCTGGGGGAAGAAACCCTTGTAATAAAACAGCAGCTCATCTGTCTGCAGCAAGGCAGAAAGAGGTCAACTCAACGGCTGTTAGGCTTTTAGATTTTAATTTAGGCAATTATCAAGGGGCCAGATGTAGAACCTCTTGTCTACAGTATCCACATGAGGTCACACTGATGACTTTATTATCCAAATGACATGTCCTAATAGGCTTTATTCTCTACCATGAAAACCACATCACATTTTTCTCTGATTAAAAAAAAAGATAAACTGCTTTTACAATAGTACGATTACATGTTCATTAATGCAGGACTCATAGCTGTAATGGCAGCTGTCAAGCACCTTCATTAAAAAATGTCAAGATGCCTTAGAGATACTCAGTTATCAGTATGGTGGCTTTAGCCATCCCCACTGCACAATGGAAAACAAAAACTGGAAGACTTCAAAGGTCAGAGGGAACTTAGCAGTGAAGATAACCAATGACAAGACTTTTAGGTCCTGAACCATCTTCACACCAAAATTTCTCAGTTTTAGATACATGCCTTAATAAAACAAGCAAAGAAACTTTACATCAACATCATTATATTTGTAATCATCAGCCCACACCACCCAAAATTTCCAGAATAGGAAAATAAGAAACAACTACAGCCAATTTTTTGCAAAATGCATCACAAGCAACTTATTATTTGTAATATTCAAATCTCAAAATGATGGGCAATTGAACGTTATTTAGATTCTACAAGAACTTAGTGCTTCGCTGTGTGCCCCTAAATTATTCAATTTGGATTGCCTGTTAAAATTGTGATCAAGTGCAAAAAGTTCAGTATGAAAGTCAGTACATTAATCTTTGAAGTGCCAAGCAGTACATTAAAATCCAAATGTGAGATTGATACATTAGATCTAAGTGAGACTGCCATACCTAACAGAGCCAGAAACGAAAGTACTATTTTCAGAGTGACAGCTTAAATCTGACTTACCAGTAAGTACCAAGCCATAAAATCTCCAACTAAAACATTTTCTAATGTCTCTCTATCGACTGTGAGGCTTCACTGCCTCAGCAGCCACCATCACCCATACTAGCATAAGCACTAAACTAGCTCCTCACAAGAGATCAACCCCACAATAGCTATTTATAAATGGTTACTGAATTGAAGTAAACAAGATGGCCAAGGCTTTAAGCTAAAATGGAACAGGAAACTAGAATATTTTAATCCACCAATATCAACAGAAAACAACTCTCGCTTCCAAATGTACTCTATCCTTAGACCTACAATTCTAACAGAGGCAACAAAAGCAGAGGGCAAAAGAAGAAGCATGCTAGATTAGAGCAAAGGCCCATTTACTGAAGAATTCTGTTTAGACAGTGACCAACCAGATACATAGGAAGTCCATAAGTATGGAATGAGTGCAGTAGTACTTCACCATACCCTGCGTTCTTTCTCTTAGTAAGTCATCGTGAGCTCAAGCTCAGTTCAAATACTGTTTCTTCTACAGGACTAAGTGCCTTGCTCTAACAGGCAAGACAATCAGTATCTGCCTATTGTATTGCTATTGTAAAATAATGTGTTCTTATTGGATGTGGTTTAAATTGTATCTGGCCATCCAGGCCAGCATGTCGATCAACACTGTTGAAATATCCAGACTGCCTTCATGGGTGCATGGTTTTTCCATATCTGAAGCATGATACAAAAGGCAAGATATGAATGTCCATCATGGATTTAAGTACTCAATCACTACAGAAATATGAAAGAGGTCTTCAGTGCATACACACACTGCCAAAAGTATTATGCCTCAAGCTTTTTCACTGGATGCCAGAAGTATAGGAGATTATGTTATATAGTCAAATGGTAACGGGATATTTCTCTGCACAGGCTTCTCTCTCTATATATATCCTATTTTTATTATTTCATTCATGCCAGAGCTGTTCTTTGTACAACAAATCAGCTACTTTAAGAGTTTATTCAGTGAAAAAAAAATACATACACGCAGGTAGCACAGCATTCATAGTTTGTAGGAATTATTAACAACAAGAATCACTTTAATGCATATTCTAGTGCATGACTCCATGCTTTCATTTATTCAAATGCTACAATGTCTACAATATAAGACATAATTAAGCATTCTATATCAGATAGATTTATGATCAATATCTTTACATCTATATATCTATACCAAAAATGTAAACTCTCTCATTCACACACACCCCTGAACTCTCATGTTATGTTCTGACAGATGGAACTTGTAACAAAAGTTTTGCTTTCAGTCAACTAGCCATACGCTAATTGGTGATATTTTATCACTTTCCTCATCATAATTGTTTTCCAGTTCTCCCTCTGGCTACTGGGATTCAGTGGTCACTGACCATGCTCAGTGCTCAATGTACTTTTTCACTCCCCCCCTTCAAGATTTTTGTACTTCTACGAAGTTTGGAGTTACTTAAAGCCTGCTAAAATACTTTCTTCTTCTATGTGGATGGTGCTGATTTGGCTATGTAAATATCCCCACTCACTACTGAATTTCAAAAATAAAGAAATATACAATTGCTACAAGGAAATGCTAAAACTTATCACTATGTTATACAATTTTCTCAGTAAAATAAGTCTTTTTTTTCATAATTGTGGAATGCTCTCTGTTGCCAGATGCATCTCTAATTTCTGAAATGTCCTGTCATATCACAAAGAAAAAACACCAGCAAGTACAGTTTGTAAAAATAGAAAAATAGTTATTGTACTTTAATCGGATATTGGGAGTACGCAAAAAGGGAAAGGCCTAGGAACTCCATACGAGATCCTCAAAGTCATTACTCTCAGGCTTCTAGTATAATTAAAATTTCTCCCCTCAGTACCACGATGAGCCACGTGAATATATCAGGCATCTCCCACCCTTCATTTTCAATTCACCTCTCCCCTAAGCACAACTCCCAACCCTCCATGTCTACCTGACAAGTGACAGCCCAATCTGATTAAATGCTTGCAAAGGAGGGGACTCATGGGCCTCCATGACAGGCCAAAAGTGATCACCATGGAGATACATAATTACAGCTGTCAACGCATCTACTGTCCTGCTGGCATCAATTTGATTGCTCCCAGCAATAATGATAGACAAAGCTTAGTATGCACTCTCTTGCACCCAATCACTTTATCTATTCCGTGGTCCATTTAGCTGACATGCAACATTCGCACAAGCAAATAACAGCAGTAAGCAGAACATTTAAGGCATTTTAATTGGTTTTTTTTAACTTTCTCTGGATGGCTCACAAGTGCAAATGTTATTACATAAAACTCCTGCTGCAGCATTAATTGAAGAAATATTTGGTGGGACAAAGACTGTAGGGGGTACAGTTTGTCCATTATCACTTGTACTTTCAACAGGTCTCATGTTTAGAAAATTGCAAATTGCAAAAACTTGCAAGGGCAAAATATTTGACATCCTGTTAGCTATTACAACATCGTGAAAAACCTTAACCTGCCCCAAGAGTAATTACTGAAAATTCTTCCTTAGTTCATTTGAGTTTCCTTAAATATACTTAAGATACATTCCCTCTATAATAGCTGTTGTATTTTTTTTTCATCTTCAATTCAACATCACATAGTGCCTGCTAAACCTTGACAATTTGTATTTCTGCGTTCAAGCTTTGAACACAGCATGACGTCTTAAAGCCCAAGAAAGGGTCAGGTCTTTTCTGGGAAGCATATGGGCAAGAACAATTTATGAAGTGAAATAAATCCTATATCCAATAACATCACCAAATTCAGGATTTGGCCTATAATCTTTCACCATTTTTTCCCATGCAAGCAATCATGGTAAATAATCATATTCACAGATGGTATCAGCTTGTCATTTCACAAAGCAAACACCATGCCATATATACACACTTATTACTTTGACTACCCTGATTATACAGAAGAGCAGAGATGCCCTTGTCCTTTTTGTACTGGTTGTTAAACAAGCACTCAAAACAGACAGTCTACAACACTAAAATGTGTAATAATCACTTTTCATCAGCTGTAGTAAATTGCATTTGGTCTTTAAAAGCTTGAATGTTAAACAAATAGAACTGGTTCTCATTGAGGCATTTAGCACTTTGCAGGGATAGGCAATTAAATATTTTCTTTTGCTGCCTGCTGTAGTTATAATTACTACAGCTATGAAAACCAGGAAAACATCATGGAACCCCCAAACTACAAAGAATAAGCATGTTAAATATAAGGTAAATTAGCTCAATGGTTCTTTTTAAAATCAAAATCCCATTTCTTTTGCACTTTACCTCATTTCTAATTACTAAAAGCTAATAGAATTAACTATTCTCCCTTACTATACAAAAGAGTTTAAGATGGCTGGTTTTAAACAGTGCTGAACATCTACAAGTTATACTAAACTCAATGAGATCTATGGTTTTGTAGTGCCTGTGAAAATGCGAAACAAGGAAGCATCAAGAATTACTTACATTGGGCACATGCAGTGGCTCTTTGTACTGAGACAATCGACCAATAGATGGCAGACCAAAAGATTTGTAAGGATCCTGAAATGAAATTCAAACACAGGGAGGTATTAACTTTGTAAGACAAAGCACAGGAAACAAGGTTAAGTCACTGGGAAGCCAACGGTTTCCTCCACTTTAATTTTGGACCAACTATATTTTGCTTTCAACATGACTTATTTTGAGGGGAATATGAATTTGCTTCTTCCATTCAAGTCATGGAAGGTTTGTTAAAGCCAAACCTTCCTGCTGTGCCTTTATTAAACCAAGGGCAATCTTTCTAAGAGAAGACACAATGGTAGGGGCATGAACAGAGAACAAAAACACTCAACACAAAAAGAAACCCTCTCCCCAAAAAACCCGACAGACAAGGATTTGTGAAGTTGCATTCCTTATCTAATCTTTTCAGGATCCCTACTAAAACAGTACAAATTCATATTCCTGCCATGCTCAATGCAACAATATCAGAAAGTTTCTCTTTATTATCGTGCCTAACTTCACTTTTCAAATTTCAAATCATCTGTTCAAAGATGTGCACGCACACAATTCTAACTGGAAGTAACTGTCCAAAGAATTCACATTCTCATTTTAAATTTGAATCAGAGAATAATTTGTTTGTCTTGATTGTAATCTCTATAGGTCAATGTCCAAAAGTTCGATTACTCAGTTCTAAAGAAGGACAATTTTTAATGTAACTGATAGCCAATATTATACCTACTCATACTGAAAATATAACTCTAAATTAATCCAATGTATGTTCACAAGAAATCTCCTGGTCAAATCCTATATGAAACTGACAGAATATGCCATCATTACAGAATATTCTTCTTCCAAATACAGTTTTAAAAAATTTCCCACCACAAAGAATTTTTAGATGATTGAAAGGAAAAACAAAAACAAAAAAAGAAAGCTGCCCAAAATTTTGGCCAGTTCCATATATGGACCAAGCTGAACGCAGAAATCTTGGGTGTCTTCCTACACCTGGCGTAACAGCCTCCTCCACAGCCATTCACTCTCCCAGCAGTTAACTGTTCTTTTACCTCAGCATATACTCGACATTCAACTGCCCAGCCGTTGATGGGAATATCATTCTGTTTGTGCCTGAGAGGGTAACCCTTAGCAACACGGATCATTTCTTGGACTAGATCCAAACTGGTAATGCATTCTGTGATGGGATGTTCAACCTGCAAGGTCAAGAACTGTCAGTCAGTAGGTAACAAACCAACTAAATCCACTCCCCCCTGCACCCATGCAGACACACATACATACTGCTGAAACAAAAATAACTGAACTCTTGAAGGGCGAGAATTTAGTTTTGTTATATAGAGAAACAAGCTTTGCATTCAAGATGCGCTGCAGAAAGGAGACAAGAGCAATAAAGCTAAGCCAGGCAAAGCATAATTGCAGGCAATGGCTGAAATGTAAAGAGATAGATATAGATATATAACAAACCAAAATGATCATATAATCCCTACTATTTTCTAATGAAGTCTAAATTTGTTTTCAAAGAATTTGGCACCAGAACTTTACAAAGAATGAGACTGCCTTCTAATCTACAAATATGAAGTATTTTGACTGAAATCACAAAAGTAGCCAGCTGATAATCAACCCGTTCTGCTACACTTAACATGGCATGCACCAGAGCAGCCTACAATCTCCCATACAACCAGACGAGCCTAAGTCTCACCCATACGCCTGCTTTCACTAACCTGTCCTGACAAGCAACCAGATTAGCGTAATCTTACATCAGTGCAGTGTAGCAGAAATGAGCAGATGGATCCTTCAGGTTTTTTTTCCCCCTCCAGACTTATCTGTGTAGTGCTTAGCATGCACAACGGCTGAGCTGGACCAGTGAAACCACTGTGTGCTCTCAGCAAATAGCTGCTAACGGCTCAGGATGATGCTGTCATGGGAATACCCCTCTTTCACAGTTAAAACAAGCAAGAGAGTGAGTTGCACAAGTCTCTCGTGTTAAGATGGATTTATATACATGTGTATTTAACTTAGCAAGTGTAATTTAATCTTCATGAAAGAATCATAAAGCAAGCATATTTAAGGAGGCAAGTTAAAAAACTCAATAGCTGAGTTCTTACAGTATCAGTAAATACATGTTAGGGATTTTATCTTTAAAATATAAATGAACTGCCATTTTTGCACTGCTGAAATCATGCATTCTAAGAAACCCAATTTCACAAGGGTGTCCGTATCTAGAGATGTTATACAACATGTAATTTGTGACACAGGAAAAGGTCACTGAACAAACTAGGGATCTACCTTCAACTACATTAATTGAAGGAGAACATTTTGTCTACTGTAATATCCTTGCAATGGGTCTTGGAAAAGAAAGAGTAAAAATAAACAGATGGTGCCCATAATTAGTCCTCTGCGCATTTAAGAGTTTTACAGCGCCATATTTTAAGACAGCCTGACAACTTTAATGACATCACTGAAGTAAGCACTTTTTAAAAACAAATGTCACACCAAAATGGAGGTTTGACTATGTTGTTTTTGGGATTCATATCCAAACACATAATACTAGCCAGGTATATCAAATGTAAAGTACTTAAGAAATGAAAAAAAAATAAATCTGCATATAGCTGCAGTGTTCAATTGAAGTAACATTTTTTCCTACTAAAACTATCCAAATTATCAACATCTTGGAAACAATATTTTCTCAGGACTTCTGGCAGATTTTTCCCCCAAATGCCTTTGAGATAACCACATCCTTAAAAGGATATTTTAGAAAATAACCAAAATCTTTGTAAAGGCACGTTTAATTATTTGGTTTTATCATTCTTTTCCTTTGAATCATTATCATACCAACATGACATACAATAACCCCACTACAGAGTCAAGTTTCATTGTTAATGATCAAACTAGGATGAAACCCTCTGGAAAAAAAAATATTTGGATGGTTTATTCTCAAAACACTTACAAACATTTATTTAATCAATTCTTCAAAAGAAGTCTTTGGTTCTATAAACAATACTGTCTATTGCGTCAATATACTTCCTCTGTACAAAGCCATAGCAGTGGGGTGGGGGGAGTGAAGAGACGACAAGGAATGGAGAAGTTGGACATTTCAACAACAAAGTATACACATTCTGCTGAAACAATATTTAAGGATTATTGCTGTCTTATTAGAAGGTAAAATAATAAATTTAAAATATAAATCCCACATTTATGAATTATTCTTGTATTGCGCGCACGTGTGTGTTCACGCTATAGACTACATTTCAGATGAAGAAACTGGCAAAACCACCTCTAAGTATTTCCTGCCTAAGAAAACCTATGAAATGTATGGGGTCACCAGTAAGTCAACAGACAGCCTAAAAGTACATATACACTGACAGTATAAAGAATAAATCATAAATGTGTGATTTCTATTTTAAATTTATGTAATTGCCTTCTGATAAAACTGTAAGAATTATAATATAGATCTAGCACAGATTTGATTATGCAGGGTGGGATTAAACAGCCACCCTGCCATTAACATTACCACCTCCCAAGTCTCTTGATAACATGGCGATTACTGACAAAACTGTGTCACAAACTGAATGTCAAGCTATGTTGGTCAATAAGAAATCTCCTACACAGCACTCAGTGACTAGGATCAAGCATAACAAATGAATTTCTCAACTCGCTGAGAACACCACCTTGTGCATCATGGCTGTTGACAAAGCAAGGATGGGAACCATGTCCTAGGTGACAAAGATGTTTCCCTTCCAGAAGCAAACACTGTTTTCTCGGGCACTAGAATGGAGTGGAAAGGACAGCCAATCAGAGATAGGCTATTTGGCTGGCAGGCGCAAGGATTGGGAGCAAGTGCAGGTTTCACTCAGGCCCATTCCTAGTCCACATAAACTGCTTCTCACACTGTGCCAACAGTTAGTTGGCTTTGATCATCATCCTTACCCATGGATTTGCACACAGATGGTTGCTTTATTAATTTATTAACAGTTAATATTGATCATCACAATTTTGGTTGGCTTTGGCATTGGGATGGGTACAGTTTTTGGACTGACAGAGCTGGGCTCCCATCATATGGTATGTAGGGTCCCCTTAAAAGATATCTGGGGTGTAGGCAACCAAGTAACGTTCATCTTGGCGGCAGGTGACTCTGCCTCACGCTTAGGTAGGAAAGGAACCACACAGTGTCTTTTGCCTGAACTGATCCTTGCATCCATCATTACAGCACTACCCAGTAGGTGGGTTGAGTGAATGGACTCCCATTAGTGGGCAGGTTGCTGCCAGTGGCAGGAGGGTCAGCAGATGCTTGAATTGCAATGAATCTTGTGGACCAAGTTGTAAGCCACAAAATATGGCTCATGTTCATTCTTGCTAAATGTAAAGTCCCACATTTGCTAGTGGGTTCACAGTCATAAAATGTCCAAGGTGCAGAAACTTCTTAGCCCACAAAAGCCTCTCTTTCTTTCTCTTTCATGTTTAAGAGATCAGAATCTCCCATTTTCTGTTTGCAATTAACTACAATTGCACCCGTCATCTAAAAACTCAAAATGTTGGTTTGAAAAAGCTATAGATTGTTCAACACCAGGATATAAACTATGCCTACATTCCTGCCTGGATATTCCAGAGCATGAATAAGAATAGGTTACTTGTTCTTCAAAGCACCTGTATTTGTAATGTGGCATAGCTATGCATATTTGGACAAAAGAAGAATCTATGCCTTCAAATTGAAGGTTCTCTTCTACTACTCCTCTCCTCACATACGCACATACTATAGTAGGGAGAATGAAGGAGCTATGGCAATTAATACAATGCCAGATGCATCCATAAAGGACAAACTAAGAAAACAGCCCACCTTGCAAGAAATGAACAAAGATGCACTGTTTTCAAAAAACAGGAAAGAGAGGGAAAAAATGACATCCCAGCTGACATGACTAAATGTGGAAAAGAAATCTTTGGAGAATTTTTCACCCCTGCATTCTGCATAACACTGGAACAATGAACTCCAGCAGTCAGGTGAGATGCTAACATTATTTTCTGATCTTTAGAAGATACCATTACTATGCTGATCACACACATTCTGAGATATAGCACAGCTTTAAAGTAGAAAAATAAACATTATAGCTTTGCTTTATATAGATTGCACTACATAGATTATGAAAGATAACTACAGAATAACTATAAAGACTGAGCACTCTCTCACTAACTTTACTCGATCTCAAAACACTTGGCATGCTCAGAAGAGGAAACCTCCACAAGATTCTCAGAAAGACAGTTTGTACAAAGTTTATTAATTAAACCTAATCCTTCTACGACAATACACGTAAATTATGCTATCATAATATAATGCATAATGGTTCTGTATCTAATTGCCTTGTCATCATAAACAAAGTGACACAGTTTGTGTCCTTGCAACAAGTCTCATCGGCATCTTTGTTCTCATTGTTCCTAAAATATGTTTTCAATACAGCTGGGGGCGGGTGTGGGAGGGGAAATCAGTTTCTACACCAGGTCAAAGAGTATGCTGTACAATATTGGTTTGCTAAAGACAAAACATAGCATATTTCATTCAGAATGTCAGTTTTCTAGATTTTAAGTATGGTTTGATTTGTGCACATTTACTCCACTTTTCTCCTACTTCTCTTTCCTACCTAATGTGTCTTGTCTTTGTCTTTAGATTGATGCTGGCAGGCCTTTTGCAAAGCATCTTCCAATTACAGATGCTTTGTGAAGAACAAACAAGACAATAAGAACAATGAAGATTTACCATTGAAACAATTGCATTCTTTGGACATGGTCACACAATTGGTTAGGGTAATTCCATGCAATATTTAAAACTATGCTATTTTGGATTGATTAATAACCTGTCATTTCAACAGCAGATAACCACTTACATCAAGAAATCTGACACCATTTTCAGAAGAATTAAGAGGTGTTCCTGGAAAAATACCAGACCAGACTATATGGCAATGAGACAGGAGTTACTATTAATTGGCAAGAAGTAAAATGCAACTGCTTCCAACTTTACTGTTTATACTGCAGTCTTGACATCACCTGGCAAGGTCAGATCACCAAACTAGACATACTTGCCAAATGCCTTAGTTCTTCTCTGACAGTACAGCTGATTTGCCTTTAATATGCATATAGGATGCAAGATCAATGCCAACCAAAATATATGTTTTAGTGATATGCCCATAGCTGAAATACTGATATCACCCTCAGTTTTGATGTGTTTCCCACAATTTTAGTATAAAATTAAGCATACAGATTTTTCCACCAAGCAACGTAAATTTCTGCAGTAGTTCTGCACAATCTAGAGGGTTGGTATTTTCAGCCACCAGAGGAAACCTAATTCAAAATTACTCCAGTTTTCCCAAAGTGATGCTATATATTATAGCATAAAGCACATAACACATCATCAAAAGAAAAAAATCACGTAATGAACTCTAAGATACCTTGTGTAAGATTTCAAACTTGCGTAGTAAATGTATGGATTACTGCTTTCAAACTTTAAAGAAAAATGGGAAGCTCCAAATTTGACCTATATCAAGGACTCCCAAAAGCCCCTCTCTCAGTGTTGAACTTATGTCCTTTTTCCATCACTACTGAGCATCTTAAGCAATTCTGTGTGTGCGTGCATGCATACACACATAGGCACATGAGTGAACGTGTGCGCATGCACACACACGTTCCTGAAACTGTGATAATGAAGAAAAATGGAAATTTCAGATTTTTCCTCTTTAACTAGGAACAAGTATCATTAAATATTCTATTTTGCTTTTAGGACACATTTTCCTTTATTATAATTCCATTACTGCATTTTTGCCTGCTACAATTTTCCTTTCTCCACATTAAAGCTCCTAAATCAAAATGTAACTTTTAAAAGCTACAGCACACGTGTTGAATTAATTCTGAAAGTTCCTATGAAGAAATGGGGGGATCTATCATAGAAGGATCATATATCCTAGAAAGGACAAGATCACAAGGGAAGCAGATTCCAATTTCTTAAGTAAGCAGTACAAAATCTTAATGTGATTTTGTTGTTGTCTCAATAATATTTGCTCTCAAACCACTGTTGTTCTCTATAAGCTAGGTTCAGTTAATTCCTAAACATTAAACTTATTAACAGTAGATTGTCAGTAGCAAATAACATTTTAAAATGATTTCCCATAACATATAAGTTGTCATGAATAAGTTGACAAGAATGTAAAAAGATTGGGGATGAAGAGAAAAGTTAGAAAAGATGGCCAGCAAGAACAGACCAAGGAAAGAAATGCTAGGAGAAAGATCAGGGACCAGAGATGAGACTAAAGCTGTTTCCACACCAATTTGAAATAAAACAGCCAAAACATTGGATAAACACCCACCTCTCTCTCTCTCTCTCTCTCTCACTGTTACACATGCCTCTCTCATGTTATAATTCTAACCCTGAGGATAAATATTCACTCGTTCTTAATATATGGTCTAAGTATCAGTTGCTTCTACATGAATAGCCAGGTATCAAAGCCAAATGTTTCTATGGCTATCTGTTGACACCTATCACCACCACAGGTCTAGAAAGAAAGAGCAGGGACGAGCATGCACATCTGGCTCTGACCTTCTTCCTTTTTTCTCTCTTTAGCTACAAGGTGTTTAAAAAAAAACACCAGACATACATATAGTCAACCATGACAGTGCCCTGTCTTAACTGGCAGTCACTCTATTATTTTTCCCCCCAGGCCCTGGTTTGCTTTTCTCCCTGCTCCTCTGAATGGAGGAAAATGGGGGGGGCATCATGGTAGCACATCATTGTACAGCAAGGTTGCCTCATTTCGGCCCCTTCTGCTGTTGGGGCAATGCCAAATAGGCAACAGCCATATCTTCCTCAGATCCAGAAGAGAGAAAGAAACCTGGAAAAGTTGTAGGATCTTAAATAATAGATTATGCTGCTGCTCTCTTTTGTTATTTTATTTTTGCATTTTATTTATAGGTGTTTTAGCTGTATTTTTATAGTATTTTGTCTATGAACTGCTCTGAAATAGTATTATACTTTGTAGTTTATAAATATCAGAAATAAATAAATAAGAATGATGGTACCTCTAAGTACGACTTGGGCTATTTCTCTTTAATTTAATAATTTCTCTTTAGTTAAAGACCTTAATTAAGTTATTAATTAAGTTATTAATCATACATTAGATCATTAATTTGGAGGATTAGGATGAATGCACATCTATAAGTGTGAAATTGCATTTCTGTCATTTGTGTCATTAATGTTGAAATTGTGTTCCAACAAGCTTATTCTGTGTTATACTTCTTGCACCACAGGATGTAAAAGTGTGGAAGAGGTCTCCCTAAGAGACACTAAGATTTGCGAGAAAACTTATAGTTACCCTCCCAAGCTAATGTTCTTAACCACTGATTTATTTCGATAGCACTGGTTCCATCACATCTCCTTATCTGCAACTGAAAGCAATGTAGAGTTGAATATGTCCCTTTTATAAACTATAGAACAGCCACAAGATCTTGTACCTTCTTCTTTTCAGCCTTCTTATATTCACAGAGTGAGCAAAAGGCATAAGAGAAGGCTGCTTCAGACACTATTTCTAAAAAATGTCCATTTTCTACTGCACATGGCTGTGGCAGTGAACTACGACGGTTCTAGTTGCCTCTATGAAGCTTGTGGTCAGAAACAAGTTTATCAGGTGCAGTTTTCTAGTTTCATTCATACTCAATATGCTTTGTTATTTGTTGTTGTTGTGTGCTTTTAAGTTATTTCCAGCTCATGGAGACCCTAAAATAAACCTATCACTGGGCTCTCTGGGGGCTGAGAGTGTTTGATATACCCAAAGTCACCCAGTGGGTTTCCATTGTCAAGCAAGGAATCAAACCCTCCAGTGTCACAGTCTAGCACTCAAACCACTACATCACGCTGTTTTAAAAAACAGTATGTGACAAGTAGTTCTATGTTGTCCACCATTGCTGTGGGTCTATTAATCTAAGTGGCCTGCCATTTTCAATACATTAACCCCTACATATCTGTGGATTCAACCAACCAAAGCTTGAAAATATTCCCCCACAAAAGAAAATTAAAAAAAAAAAATCTTTGATTTTTCCATTTTATATGTAAGGTACACCATTTTACTATACAACTGAACATAATGGGACTTGAACATCCATGAATTTTTGTTATCCACAGAAGGTTCTGGGACCAAACACTAACAGACACTGAGGGCCCACTGTAATGCTTTGTTTTGGGTTTGTTTGTTTTAATTTTGAGGAGCCAGAAGCAGTTTCCTCCTAATTGTATAAAAAACTATCATTTTGTCAGTATGGGCTGTTTTAAAATTATATTGTAAGATTTTGTGATCATGAAGAAAGATAATCAAGGTATTATATAAGTTTGTTTAAAACAGAATGGATCCTGTGCAGTGAAAAGTGTTGTTAATAAAAATACTTTAAGATGAAGTAAAATTAGCTACCTGAAAATAAGATGTAGGAGGTTAAAAGGACAGGTGCTTGTGAGTATATCCAAACACAGATCTGCAACAGTGATATAATGAGTGTGTATTTCTTGGTAAGAAAGGCCATCAACATTATGGATATTAGCAGATAAGAGAAATTAAGGGAACCAGTTAAAATTAGCTGTAAAAACAAACACATCTGCATACTCTGCAGGCGTTAAATTTAGAAAAGGCTACATGAGAATTACTATGTTTGCTCTTAATAAAAGGAAGAAAAATCTAGACGGCTACTTAATAGACATGAAAGTTTGAGGGCTGGAGAAAAGTGACAGATCAACTGGGAAAACTGGCGATGAGACCAATAAAATTACTACTCACCAGCCTCAAACTGAAACACTAATTAGAGACAATACAAAGCCAAGATAGAGGGATTAGACAAATGCATCAAATAAACATTTTAATTAAAGGTTAGTACCATTTCTGATAAAGTTAGAAAGAACAAGTCTGTGGAGTTTTCTAAAGTATCTGACAGTGGTCTCTCAAACTGGAAGGCTTCTCGTAGCACTGTAAAAATGAAATTATTGAAATGATGCTAGCCTTGATATACTAGAGGACAATGACTCAGTACAGAAACAAGAAACATAGTTTGCTGTTACAAAAGTAAGCAGGAACAATCTTTGGGTTCAGTCACTCCTTGTTTCCCATCCCCCTTCCTTCCTCACAAAGATAAAAGAGTACAACTTTCTACTTCTAGTTTAAAGTAAACGATTATTCGCCATCCAAATAAATAATGGTTTTCTGCAAAGCAGATGAAGAATCTTATAATCTTGCTCTTTCGTGCATTAAGCAAGAGGGAAAGTGAGCAGGAAGCATACGAACTCACTATGGCACATTCTCATGTGTTTGTCATGATATCAGAATTGTACCAACGTCTGCAGAGGAAATTTAACATTTATATACAGAAACAATGCAAAATTAACCTGACAAAAGCTAGATTGAAAATAAGGATTGTTGTGAAAGGTAATCTAAGAAGCATACTACATACTACATTACCTGCAGTGCCATTGCGGGTCATGGCACCACAACACTTGGGCCTCTTCCTGTTGCCAGTCAGAGCCCATTTCTGGGGCTGGGCAGCATCACTAGGCCTCCAGGAGGTTCCCCCTTTGAACTCACTGGCTGTCTGAACCCAGCCTGAGTGAAACCTGCAAGCTTCACTCAGGTTTGAGCATACTTAAGCCAGCCAGTTGCCAGTCTCTTCATGGGATCATTCTGCCCACCCACCCTCATTGCTGTGGGCATGTCTCTGGGATGGGTTTGCGGTATCTGTCCTTTACAGCTGTAGTTGTGTAATGCGATCACATGGGTCTTGGACCCAGGATGGCAGGTACCAAAGGCCACCTGGTAGTGGTGGTATGAAGGTACCAATGGGTTTCAGGGGGTGAATGATGATGGCAGGTGTGCCTGATTGGGGAAGACACGGGTCACGCTGCCAGGAGGATATATCTGGTCAGTTCCCTCCTGTCACTCATCGCATTCTAGCTCTGGGTTGGAGACTTGGGCTCACTGGTCAACAGGTGGGTTGATCTATGTCCAGATCCCTACCCATGCATGTGCCAGGGCAATATGTATCTGTAGCCAATAAAGTTGTGGCCTTTTCTTTTCAACTACATGGCTTGTGTCTTTTGTAAAAGAATGAATGTCGCCCCTGATCACACAAGCTTACATCTGGGCACAGACCTTTCCTTTTGGAGACTCTTACTGACTCTGCTGTATTGGCTTCATTCAAACTGCAGCTACCTTCTGTATTTCCGCATCAGTCAAAAGTATGGTAACATACACAGCAAACAGCTTCTGCTCTGGCCAGTTTTACTGCTTGGATGCACTTCTTTCCCACTGCCTCACGTTCTTGGATGGCTGTGTACTCTTCCTCCTCTTTAAAGGTTTGTTCAAGCACATGGTTATAACTGTCCTCCATGTACCTTCTTTTACATTTTTAAGAAAGACTTTTAAAGATTTCCAAAATACTGAAGAAATGAAGGGGCTGAAGATAGAAAAGTTGTTAGCATGGGCATAAACCAAGAGACATCTGCTTCCATGCACTAGTGCTGACAATGCTTATTTCTGCAACCCAACAGCCACGCAAGCATAAATGTAAGAAGAATGATGAAGCTTTGATACAGAAGATGATAATGTCACCATTACAAAAGTCCTAATATTCAACATTCAAAAGTGCTTTGGCAGGAATCACAGTGTAGCACTGAAGAAAAGCCTCCAACTTTGCAGCAGCATCAATACTCCTAAACCCACCCCTATAATCTGCTCCTTCATCAAACCAAGCCATATTGGAAGGCCATAAACCCTGACATGACAGTACATTTTCAGAAGAAATGTGTAACTCTGTGTGGCTACCTTGTTTATTAGTCCTGTGTAGAATGTTTATGCTTGACGTATAGGCAAGGATATGTAAGGGTAGGTTTAATAAGTGTATGTTTCCTAATATTCACTTCAGTCACCGTAATTTCTTGCTTTTTTGTGTCATTGTTCAGGTTTGCATTATATATGTTCAATTAAATATTCCACTTTCTACCAGAGGACAAGTCAGATAGCTATTTCTTGATATTAAATATGTAAGTAGTGAACCTACTACATATTCACCAGATGCTATGAATAGATCCCTTTTCAAGGTCTATCACTTTTAAGTAAAAAGTTTTTCCAGCATGATAAGTCATAACCAAAAACGTAGAGAAGAAAATTTGCCACTAGAGACAAAATCTTTTAGTATTACCTTGCTATGCCATTGCTGACACAAGGTGATAAGCTTGGATGTTATTTTTGTATTAAAAGATATTTTCAACCCCAAGTGTCTAGGGAAAGCAGTACAATCTCCCTTCCTTTCCCCAGCACAGTACCTGAAGTCGAGTGTTCATCTCTAAGAAGTAGAAATTCTTTTTTGAGTCCACAAGGAATTCCACTGTCCCAGCAGATGAGTACTGTACCGCTTTGGCAAGAGCTACAGCTTGTTCTCCCATTGCTCTGCGTGTCTCAGGATCCAAGAAAGTGCTACACGTGTAGACAAAAGGTGTATTTTTAAAAAAGTTTAAGAAAGGTAAACTTGATCTTTAATAATTTTAGATGTCCAAATATAGGAGAGGAAAGTGAAGTCAATAAACTGTAACTCACATCAGGCAGTTAAATACTGTCTTTAGTAAAGATGCTGAAAAAGTTAAGTTTTGTACAGTAGTCTTTTAGACTAAAGAAGGATAATCAATATTATTATTTTAAATTCTAAGGTCACGGATTCACTAATATCAAAAATGTGGGTAGAAAGAAAAGACTCAGCGCTAATCAATCATAGTTCTTCTCCATTATAATGATAATACTGAAAGAATATTTGTTATAAGGTTTATGGAATTTTAGTTTTGAGAAGTGTAGCAAATATACAGAGCTGTTGCCTTGACATACACCGTTTGTATGCATGCTGCTCTTCCTGTTTACCAAAGCTCAGAGTAATTAACATGGCAACTCCCAGTGGTCTCCCTTCAAAGATAGTTTCACTGATACAGTATCAATTTCTCACATTCTATTCACTGTACCAAAAACAAACCAGCTCATTTCTTTAAAAACTGACAATTTAAAATTAAGGTATGAGATTGTTCTCAAACTGCACAAGCAAGATTAATGTCAAGGCAGCCTAACTATGTCTTTGCTGCATTGCCATCCAGTGTACCAATCCCATCCTTATCACAGCCGTTTGCATTATTTCCTCCCACATTAACTCACAAATATTTGATGCAGTTGATTCAAGCGCTTTGTAAACCTGTAGACCCTGCAGGTTTGCTTACATTTGCTGAAGGAAGAGGCATTTAAAGAGAGTTCTACAAGCTGCAAGTTCAGGGAAGGACAAATCAAAATTATTAAGCCTCCCACTCTCCACACTTCCCCAACAGCATTTCACACATAAATATCAGAACAGAACCAAGAGCCAAAGTCCTCCCCATGAAACACTTTTAAATATTCTGGATACTATAGCTCCTCATTCTGGGTTGGAGAGAGGGTGGGCCTCCAGATGTGGCTAGACTACAACTCCCATCAGGCCTAGTCAGCATAGACAGTAGAGAGGGACATTGGAAGTTGCAGTACAGCAACATGTGGAAAGTTATATGTTCCTATTTCAGCTCAAATTACTTAAATCCAAAACTCAATAAAAGAAATAAATGAGCACATATTCTAATCTAACAACACTCTAAATAAACATCCATACATTATTTGGAAGAGGGAAACATAAAGCATTATCTGTATACCTGAATGTTCTGAATAGCTTTTCAGTTCAAAGGGCCACTGATGTGACCCCTTCCCCCACAAAAACCTACATCTTTTTAACTTAACACATAAAATTATGTCACATCCCCAAATTGCAGTAGCTTAAGTATACCCTCACAATATGTATTGGAGGTTTTTTCCTCTCTGACAGAGAGTTAGTTAAGACATTAGAGGTTTTCTGTGAAAGACTTGAAATGAAACCCGAATGCTTCAAACTGCACTGTCTTGTCATTTCAGTTATAGCCTATAACACCGAATCTGACATACAATGACAAGAACAGACCGCATCTTAAATTACTCTCTCAACTCTACCCTAAAGCTGAAAGTTTTAATTTTCTATTTTTCTTACTTTGATTCATCTGCTCCCCACAACAGGGTTCTACCCTCCCTTCCCTGGGCCCTAGAGTGCAGTTGTGGAACCCTCTCGGGATTCTTTGTCAAGACTGCTCCCCAACCAGTAACTTCCCTCACTAAGGGACACTAAATATATCATCTTCCAGAGGCCAGAGGCTTGCCAACACAGAAAAACATATTTTGTCAATGTTTTTCCACACTATTTTGATCCTATTTCAGAAGTTTTTACTAACTTTTGCCAACTTTCATGACTTTAGTTACCTATCAAACCATGCAGGAAATTGGTCCTGCCTTCAAACTGGCCTCCAGGTACACAAACATATACAGAATTTTAAAAAACAAAAGTTGACAAATCTGTTTCTATTCTTATCCACTCTACTTCAAAGTAAAGGCCAACAATTATTATGTTTCTTATATTAGCATGGGATATCAAAGAAATGCAATAATCTCAATGAGGAAGTTAGAGAATATCTGTGCAACAGAAGGCATTTCCTGTGTTTTAAAAAATGTTTTTTTTTAATCTATGTTTATTAAGCTTCTATAGAAGAGCAACACACCCTCTTAGAAGGACTGGCATTTCTTGCCATTTGTCAGCTAATTCTGGGTTCTGGTCATCCAATTTATAAAAATTATGAGATTGAAAACAGAAAGACACTGTCATGAATCTTCGGCTCTAAGAAAGGCGGGATATAAATTCAATAGAATAAATAAATAAACAAACAAATAAATAAATAAAATATTATACTACCTAAAAGTCTCTTCCAGGTTATATGTCCTTATTAACTATACATAAATATTTTAATGGCATATGCACAGGCTGAGGAGTTGTCAATCGAAATTCACCTGGTCTTTAGCAAAGTGTGTTTGCTTAATGTCTAAGAAAACAACCCCTTAGAAAAGGAATGAAGATGGCTGTAGCATAAGGAATAGGAATGTGTTTCAAAAACATCTGCTGTTTCCATATTTTTGTCCTCCTGATGCACAGCTGCTAGATATTCAATGTTCACCTTGAAACTATAGAACAACCACCTTCTTGGAGGGGTAAACCTCTTAGACTCTGTGACTGAGGGCCTAGTCCAATAATATTTACAGGCATACTGATTTTCTACTTAGATTAGAGGTATATCTCTGACTCACACAATTTTCTCCAGCAATACACAAAAGTTTAAACCTAGGAAACCCCTTACATATACGCACAGGGAACAACCAATTTTGTTATGCATCTACAGCTTCTTGTACAACATGAGATCTTGTGCTTGAAGGGCTTTGAAGGGAAGCTTTTCAAAGAGATGCTGCCAAAGGGAGGAAGTCCATGTCTGAGTAGAAGAAACACTGTGCTTGTCTGAGTCCAAGCAGCAGAATATAATCCTCAAACTAGCAGATGCCAAAAAAAAAAGCCAACATTCTGCTTAGAATGTTAGACTGGGTCTCAGAAGAGCCATGAAATAATTGAGTAACCTTAGAATACTCATTTGGTCTCAGCCTAACCTGTGAAGATTAAAAAACAGAATGACTACGAAATCCCTGGAGTAAAAGTGCAAGAAGGGACATGTATACCACCCTTAGTTTACTGGAGGAAAGGGGGGCTACAAACTTAACAAATAATAAAAAAGGAACTTAATTTATTTAATCAAAGGATCTCACCAATTGTCCAGTTCATAGCCCTGAGTGATATCAAACCACAAACATGGTCAAGAGAGTTACAGAATACGAAATAGGGCTTCATTTTATTGATAGTTGGAGTTTTTGCCTTTATAAATACAGCATGTAGATAGTGTTACTCATCAACGCACAGGAATTTTGTGCTGGTATTTGCAAGTGCTCTGAGTCATTCTACACATTTCTATAGTTTACATGTTTAACTTATAAAGGTGTTGCCATATTTCAAAATCTGAAATGCCAGGCAACACTCCTTGAAAAAATCTGTTTCAGTCACATCACAGGGCACTGCATACCACAAAATTACAATTGCAACAATTAGAAATTATTAGCTCAAACTTGTTTAATAGCTGCTGTGATAGGAAATATGAAAGACTCTCAACTACAGCTGATGTATTGACATTCATTTTCCTTCTATATCTACTGTTAACATTCTGTACAATTGGACATGAAAGGTTATTTATGTTTATAATGAGTATATACACTCACCTTGGTGCTTCTTCAATAACTTTCTGATTTCTCCTCTGAACAGAACATTCTCTCTCATTCAGCCATAATGCACTGCCATGTTTATCAGCCAATACCTAGTAGAGGGTCACTGTTAATAAACAAATGATTGCTTCTCTCTCCGTCTCAGTACCACTAACATCAATGGAAATATTTCAACAGATTTACAAAATTATGCAAGCGTTTTAAAGTAAGTATCAGTTATAAATACACAGTAGCCAAAACGCCCTATCCTATTCAGTTCTTTCATTACAAATCAAAAACAAAATCACCTTGCACAAGTTCTGGGCTCTGCAGAATGCAGGATCCAAAATGGTACAATGAACAGTGAACAGAAGACACCATGCTATACAATGAGCAGGTTTTAAAATTCCTCTTGTTTCAAAAATATTTTCCATTTGGCAAGGGCAGTTGCTGTTCAAGGAAACATAAGATCTAAAACCTTGTCTGCTGTGAATAACTAGCTGACCAACATTTGGGATCTTAATTTAATTGCATTAGAACCAGCTGGAAAACATGTTTTTTGTTAAAGGCCTCCACTGGGGACAAGGGAAGCCATTTTTATACATGCCTCCAGCCATTTTAGGTTCAGAGAAGCCCTTTGTAAACAGGGAAGTGTACTAGACCTCTCCTGGCTCAGAGAAGGTTAAAAACATGTCATAAATATCCTCAATACCCTCTAGAGGTCATTTGGGGCATTTCGCAGTAAAAAAAATTGAACTCTTTTTGGTAGGTAGTGGGGAGTGGGCCCTCCAATGTTTCCTGGGTGGCTAATGAGGCCTCCAACTGCCACATCAGAACATGTTCCAAAGTCATCCACTCAGCAGTGAGTGGGTTAAGCTTCTTCTTATCATCTAGCTTTCCATACACAGAACAGTTGTTATATGAAGTTATTGAACTGCTGTCACAACATATTCCAAGTACTGAAAACAAAATTCTTATGACAGAAACTACAAGAATTCTGCATTTTGGACTGGAAAAAGTAGAACTTTAAGAACTTTGAGAGAGATTATGGATTTCTTGTCAGAAAATATTATCTCATCACTGTCCACACATTCTACGGATTATGTTCCACACATCAAGAAAAAGAACCCAATATTCAGAGGGTAAGGTTCTTCACCCTTAAAGAAACCTTTGTTTCTTATTTAAAAAAAGCATGTCTAATGAACTGGAGAAAACACAAGAGAAAGCAATACTATATAATAGCTTATAACTCCAGAAAACTGAAAGTGGAAGAGAGACACACACCTGAATTTCTATGTGCCGAGGATTATCAATAAACTTTTCTATTAACAATCGATCATCACCAAAACTTGAAGCAGCTTCTTGAGATGAAAACCTAAAACCTTCCCTATAAAACAAAACAAATAAAGCATTTAAAAACACAGGAGTCAGCGTGTATTGTTGTTTTTTTTTAAACAAATTCTCGGGGTTTCCTTTTTTGCATGGTACCTTTTTTAAAAGTAGTTTTCTGTAATGCCAGCCAAATCCTATCATGTCCCTTAAAATCAGGGGGATTGTCATTGGTTGCCAGAGGCTCAACACAGAATAAGCAGCTGTAAATTGGAAAATTTACAGCAAATAAAAAAGAATATATTTTATGTGTCTGCCTGTAACTTTCCCAAGGAAAAAAATTTAGATAACTATCCCGAAGGCTTTTTTGTTGTTTTGTTGTTGTTTTTTGGTAAAAAGAATTTTCATGTCCTTATGGTTGTGAAGAAAGTTTTCTTGTACGTATACAATGACTGCCAAAAGAGCTCAAAAGGTCTGCCAGTGGTCATTATATGATTTAATTTTTTCATTTGCATTTTATAAAATTATGGCTCCATTGAGCAACTATCATCAAAACGCTATATAATAAGCCTTCAACTTTTGCAGGTTGAACTTGTGAGAATTTGATTATTCACAAGTAGCTGCTGCTCAACTGTGAGTGTACCTATAGGTACAGCTGGTTCCTGGGGCCACTGGTTCTGCCTTCCTGTATCCTTCCCCTTCTCCTGCTGCTGTTAGGTAAGGTGGCTGTGGTTGGTCCTCCTTGTGCCCAGCACGTACCAGAAGCAGGGGATCATGAAGCATTGTCCAAAAAGGGATCCGTGTACATGGAACTCAATAATTCTGTTCTCCAGAACCAAGGGTCATGAAGCACTGTCTGAAAAGGGAGTTCTGAACATGCAAATAAAGACCTGTGATAATCTAGGTCCTTTTCTAGGGGAGGACTTGGAGACTGGCAGAGGCAGCCTCGGAGCGAGATGAACACATCTTGGTATCAAAGCAGTAAAGGCAGTAAGCAGTGGAGGTGTTGGCAGCTGTTACAAAAATCTCCTTTGAGTGTTATCCTCTTTCTGTTCCTTCGCCTCAAGAAGAATGGGGTCACTGAAGGAGATGTTTGCAGCAACAGAGTCTGTAGCATGCATGTTTGGGGGGCCTAGAGATATTCACAGTTTTTCCACTTTCATGAAGATTCTGAATCCCTAACCTTCACAAAAGTTTAAGGTCCACTGTATAATAAAAATACTAATTTCAAAACAAACACAAGAACAAATCAATAGTAATCTTTTTTTTCCAGACTGAGAAAAACAAGGTTTGTCTCAGCCAGACAAAGAAGGTTACTCCTAAAATTTTCCATATAAAAAAATTTAAAAAGAAGAGGAAGTCCCACAATAGGAGTGCTACACCAGCCTAATGTGATGTATCACTTCATAATTTCCAGATAATCTCTTCCAAAGATTTCATGTAGTTATTAAGCATTATCTGACAAGATAGAGCAGTGGTTCTCAACCTGTGGGTCCCCAGATGTTTGTGGACTTCAGCTCCCAGAAGCCCTGAGCATTGACCATAGTGGCTGGGGCTTCTGGGAGCTGAAGTCCACAAACATCTGGGGACCCACAGGTTGAGAACCACTGAGATAGAGTATTGCAGGCCCTACCACCTTTATGAGACAGTGTAGCAAACCAACAGCACTACTGCCAGAATAGGTAAAAGCAGAACTACCAGTGCACTGAGGTAACTGAATGTCCTATAGCACAATAGTCAAATTTGACTGATATTCTTCAATCACGACACAGCAAAGCATTTTCTGTGTGATAGCCCAACTACTTGTCCTTGAACAATCAACATGGGTCCAATTCAGATAGGACTCTCTCAGTGTTTTTTTTTTTACTGTAAACTGGGAAGAAAGGCATGATCAGTATTTTCTGTCCATCAGCTGTGCCTATCCAGCCCAGGAGATACATGCATTGGTTCTCTATACACACAAAATTCAATCCACTTAGATTAGCAGAGCTTGGTTAATATCCCACATACAAACCCAATGACTGACATTACAGTTTGGACTTATGCATATATCACTGTGCTCAAATGTTAACATCCATACTTTGACATCCAGAGGTCTTGGAAGTTTGGACTTACATGCCTGGTAGACATAATAGCAACCTACTAGATAAGACCCATGAAACAGCATCCTGTTCCACAAACTTTCAGTAGGCCAACAAGTAGAGGATACAGACACCACATCTCCCCTATTGTCCTATGACAAGCTGTTATTCAGAGGAGTCCATTTAGCAAGTATAGCTAATAGAACCACCTCCAGTGTTCCAAATACATTTTTAATACAGATTTGAATAAGGATTCACTTCACTCCTAATTTATTTTATAAAATACAGAATGGAATTTACCTTTTTCAATGCCATCATACACTGAACTGGTATTTCATAAAATATCCACCACAACTTTAAGTCATTATTTCAAAATATTCATTCATTTTCTTGTATTTATATACATTACTGAAAAAAATTAGTCAGTAAAACAGTTTACAGTACGTTTAAAAAAATCACATAATGCACCATATCAAAAACAACAGTAAGTCCAGCAGTATAAAAACAATTTTAAAAGCCTCTGGATGTAAAACATAATAAAAATGTTAAGTCTAAAATGTCTAACTGAAATATATTTGCCATCACAGATAACCAAGATAACCATCAGGGCTCCACACAAATCTTTTCAGGGAGGACACTCCATAAAGAAAGCATCACAACTTAGAAATTCCTTTCTCTTATAGCTGCATACCTCATCTCATTCAAAGATGCCCTTTTGGTCCAGTGCCTGGGAAATTTATACAGGAGATGATGTTCCTTTAGATCAGAAGTAAGCTGTTTCCTCGAGCCTGAGGATCAACTTAACCATCCAGGAACTACCAAGTGCTACATTCTACCACTAAATTTACAGAGCAAAAATTTTCCCCATGATTACAAGACATGCAGGATACACAAAGCTTATAACTGTCTTAGGAGCTTCCCAGAACTATTATTCACCCTGGAAACAAAACTTGTGTGCCCCACTTGTCTTGTTTTTATGTTGAAAAGTTAATTTTGTTGCAGCCATGCCAAATTTTGCAGTGAAACCAAAGAGGGAAGGAACAAAAAAGTCAGAGCAGGCCATACACAGCCAACAGACTGCATGTTGCCCACCCTTGCCTTGATACTATGGCACAATTCTTTAGGGCTTTATAAGATTACATAAATGGTAGTTCTTTTCTTCTAGTTTTCTCTTAATTTAAGAGCATCAATATACAATTTGTATTAAAGTAGTCATGTTCTCTAATAGCTAAAATATCTCCAAAAAACTAAAACTAAAATAACGTAAATACACTAATATTTTCCATTGATTTCTACAATGAAACACGGAAGGAAAAAAATTTAGATTTACAGAAGTTTAGAGGTAAGGACAAGACACATCAAGCAAATACAACATCCAAGGCAATCAAGATGTCCACTGCTTGAGTAAATTTGTTACACACTCAACCTAACTACTTAGAAACATTTGAAACAATTAGAATCAGTGTTATATTCACTGGGAGAACAAGAATAGTTTAATTCTTTGGCTTCCTTCTATCAGTGTTTTGTTACTTGATACGCGTAACTGTTTTTAATCAATTGATGCATGTGATAATTAAAATTATTGATTGCAGCTCTTGTTTGTTTTTGCTTTGTTAAAATCAATATGCTTAATTACATAATCCATAAATCTCTGAAGGCCAGAAACTATGTGCTTAGCTCAAACTAAATATTCAAATTCATCTTTAGATTTGTTTTATAAGGATCTGTTTGCCTTCATAAACTTGCCCTGTACCATGAAGAGAAGGGAGAAGCCCCTCCGTATGATCTTTCTGCCATTTGAAATTTTGAATAGCTTTAAACTTCTCCACCTTTTCCCCAGTTTTTCAGAGTGGAAGGGAAGAAGCACAGAGAGTAAGGACAACCAGGTTAGCCAGTAGGTCCTCTGTATCCACTGGACCAGGATCCACAGATTCAGGCCAATCTGCTTCAGAGCTGTGACAGCCAGGGTCCCTCCTCGCCTTTTCCTTTCCTTCTCTGTGCCAGACTGCCAACGCTGAGTTCCCAAAAGCAGCTCCTCCTTGGGTACTAAATCCAGCAGCAGATGCAGCTGCACAGGATGTGCGCCTCTCTCGGCTGAAGGAATGACTCTTTCCCTGGCTGAGAGATACATAATTCCGTGCAGCTGGGCTTCCTATGCCTCCCTCAGCTGAGGAAGCAACATCTGTCTCCCTCTTCAACTGAAGGAGGCACAGGGCCCAATGCAGCCTGGTATGTACCATGCCTCTCGTGGCCAAGGAAGGAGTCTCCCTCCTTTCTCAGATGGGAGAGGAATAGGAAGCCTGGTTGCATGGAATAGCATGCCTCTAACCCGAAGGAGACAGACGTTTCTTTGTTGGCCAAGAGAGGCACATGGCTCTGTGTAGCTAGGCCTCCTGCCAGACTTGGAAGCCATGGAGGCTCATCAGGCCCCACTGGGAAGACAGGCAGTAGGAAGGAGGAGCTGAGAGTGGTGCTGTTTCCCTCCTTCACCATCTCACTTGGCCTAGGGGTCAGTATATAGTGCTTTGTATTATCTGTGTTTTTCACCATCCACAGTAAGTCTGGGAATATATCCCCATGGATATGGGCAACCCACTGTACTCCATCTGCCCTTGCTGATTACATACCATTGTAAATGTCCGTGGAAGAAGCTACAGCAGCTCAAGGGGATCAAGCAGTTTAACATTTCCACTAAGCTGTTGGTCTTTATGTCGCAGAGCAAGACCCAAAATTGGATCATGCATTGACTTATGGTGGATACAAAGTCCACATAACTACTCTTTTCATGTTTACATTTTAGGGAAAAGAAGGTGGTTGGGAGTGTAGGATAGAAGACAAAAAGGGGGAGGAGGAAAGGGGAAAAGAAAGAAAAAAGATGAAAATAGACACACTTGGTAAAATATGGCAAAATAGATTGTGCCCATTTTCTGTGTTTTTATTTTGTGTTTGTCACACAGCAAGTTACCTTTTGTCTTCAACTCTGGTGGTAAACTGTCACAAAGTGTAGCATTAAAATGAAGCGATTTTTTGGCTTGATGATTCCAACATTAATCTTTTAAATGATGGTTATACCTAAGAAGTTACTGTGGAGGCAACAACAACCAGGCCTGGCCTTTTCTTTTCTCAGACTGGAATGGCAGTTTTCCCCAAGTCTGCCAGAGTGTCTTGCCACTTTAAGCACAGTTCTGGCCTAGAAAGACCACTTTTGTGAAAACAAGGAAAAGCCTTTCAGTTGTTAATTAAAAACCCCTTAATGGTTTACGGTAGTGTGGTTCTGGACAGTGGTTATGACCACTGAGAATATTCAGTCGAGACCAACTTTATGGAAAAAAATAGTATAATCTTTATTAAAACAGCAAACATAATAATGTTTCTGTTTGTGTGTATGTCTAAGTTCAAAGCGATCTTCAGAGTGTATTTAAACAGTTTCTTAACTCTTTACAACAGCATAAAAGCATAGGTCACTCTGTGAAGTCAAAGACTTTCATGGCCAGAATCCATAGGTTGTTGTGGGTTTTCCAGACTTTGAGGCTGTGTTCTATTAGTATTTTCTCCAAATGTTTCGCCTGCATCTGTGGCTGGCATCTTCAGAGGATCTGGTGGCATGGAAGTAAGACAGAGAGAGAGAGAGAGAGAGTGTATATATGAGACAGAGTATATATATGTATTGTTAATCTAACAATACAGCCCTGGGGGATATCTCATTTAACAATAGGCCATCACACAGGCCAACTGTAACACATGCAAATTGCTCCCTCCCACCTGGGGACTATACAAGTATATATACTCTGTCTTACTTCCATGCCATCAGATCCTCTGAAGATGCCAGCCACAGATGCAGGCAAAACGTCAGGAGAAAATACTAATAGAACACAGCCTCAAAGCCTGGAAAACCCACAACAACCTATAGGTCTCTTTCTCTCCCTCTCCCGACCCCCCCCCCTCGCACACACATATATATACACACACAGTTTTCTGGCTTCCCTCTTTGCCAAAGGTTATGTTCCCAAGGCCACTTTCTCTGATCAGATTTATGATTGATTTCTCTTCAGCACCTTCTCTAGGCTTTCCCTGAGAAAACACTCCTTTCATTCAACTCCCCTCGACTGAATGAAAATTCTTCTGGCTGAAGGATTCACCCTTCACCCTTGAAACCCAAAAGTTTGACTCTTCTGGAAAACCCATTCTTCACAAAACCAGTGTGCCTGCTATAAATGCATTTCCACTAAAGTCTTCAACCTCTCCTTCTTGGTAAAAGGGCTGCACTGTCCTCTGGAGCGGGCCTTCTGGTTGCCTAGCAACCTGATGCTGGGCTGCTTTTCTACCATTCAGGATACCACTGCCCCTGTATTCCATCACTGTTACATCTTGGAAAGCAAAAGGCTTAGATGATACAGAATATTCCACCAGATTGTGTTTTTAGTATTATACCAGTTATTTGCCATTTCAAATAATGCTCTGCAGGATTAGCAATCATTTTTTAATTTTTACTTGACTTCACTTTATTTTTATATCTTACTGTACAACTTCAAATGTTGGGTGTGTTAATATTGACCTTATTACTCCTAAAAATGACACTATTAAATCATTTTTAAGCAAAACACACATGGGAGGACAACTGGGTCAATTATATGTGGCTTGTATTCATCCTTCCAACTCCAGTTCAGAGCAGGTGGGAGCACTATCCCTAAAATTCTTCACACTAAGACTCCATACCTAGACCAAAATAGGTTGGAATCACTTTGAGAATAATGTCTGCATTTAACAAACATTTCTCAATTAACAAATTTGGCAGAAGTGTTCGGGACTAGAATTCCACTCCTACATTCCTTTCTACCCAAGTCCTTCAAGTACTATGTGGGCCATTCTACAAGGTGAAAGCAATTGCTAAAAGGGCACAATTTGTAATGCCTTCCAAAATCCAGACTGTGTACAGCATAAAAAGGCTGTAAAGAAAAGAAAGTTAAAATTACTAAAGGAAGCTATCTTCTTCCTAGCATTAATTGTTCATTCATAGAATGAGGTCATCTTGGATCTCAATACAGAAAGCAAGATGAAGAATAAAAAACCACTCTATAAGTGCTATGCAGTAGGCTGGCTGACAATCAGTTAGTGAACGCCAGCAAAAAAGTCTTCCCTATAAGCATGGATGTAAAACTGGAATGGTCATAAAATTAGCGAAACTTTGATACTTAAACCTTTAACTAAAATAATTTTTCTAGAAACTTTACAGATTCCATTGAAGAACAGCATATAACTTCTACCAGTTATACACAGAACTGTGCAACTCCCTAGAAATGAACAGTTATACATCATAATCCTATGAGTCCACTCAGATGTAAGTCCCACTGAGTTTGAAAAGTCTTGTTCACAGGAGTATATGAAATGAATTGGAATCCTAAACAGATACAATAAAACTCCACTTCTTAAATACAATAAAGATAAAGACAGATCCCATAAAGAGGTTCCAGATAGCAAAAAAAATACGAAATATATGTTCCAAATTACATGTGTTTTCTTGAAAACACCTTTTTGAGGGGGAAAAAGGGGGGCTTTGGTCTGTTTCTAAAAGGTATTTTGATCTGTTTTTATTTATTGTTGCATCACTATATAGGCCCAAATGAGGTGAAAGACAATAAACAAGTAAAAAAAATGTAAAACACACAGACATTTTAAGAAGATGGGGGGAAATGAAAGCTCAAGTTTCTAGTACTCTGGAAAGCTGGTCCTACTGTTCCGCTACTGCTGAGACAGATAGGAGGGAACTGAGGTAATGGCGGGGGTATACATAACAGGGATGAGGATCCTGCCAAAATCCTCTGTGCAGGGACAATGACCCATATGTGTAAGTCACAGAGCCCACAAAGCAGAACTAATATGAACCAACCACCTGCACTTTAGGTAAGGAGGGACCAAAGTTATGTCCTTTTAAAGCAATAAAATTTCTTTGAATCATTCATGTAAAGCTATGTTTTAAATTACTATGTTTTGAGGAGGTAGAATTAATGCTATATGCAAAGGAAGCTGAGGTTTGTTTGAAAGGAAAAGTGGTTGAACCAGGAGTTCTTTGTATTATTTACATCCCATAAATTTATTGAAAATATTTTTATTCTGTCTTGCTTGAAGACCATGATACAATTAAAAAAAAACTTAAGGTATCTTAGCAAATGAAGTATAACACATTCATGATTTTGAGATACACATACTCATATCCTCAAGTACTAATCTTCAAATTGTGCACTTTTAAACAAGGAATCTCCACTAAACTATATAGATGGCTTTTTTTGTTTTTTTGGTATCATACTCAAGAAACCAAACTGCTCTTTCCTCCTCCATCGCATAGTCTGTGGGGTAGGGAAAAGGTGCAAATGTAACACCAGTGAGAAGACATCTGGCACCAAATAGAAACAAACAGTGACTCAGTTTCCAGGGGCTTTCTGCAAACAGGGCAATCATCAGTAGCTGTTGTACTGATGAACGCCTATCTTTTAGGTCAACAAAAATTAGCATGTGTAATTAACATCTGTTGACTATAATTTAAAATAGTCTTTATTAGGAACCATCCTGATGCTGTTCTTTTTTCAGCCGTTTTTAAAACCAATTCACAGTCTTGTTTTTATAAAATGATTGTGTTCATATACTCCACCACACTTAAATTTCCTGCTGCTGGCCCTCTGCCCCTGTCCGAAGCCTTACCCTGTGCAGATATTAACTTGGAGCTGGGCTGTATGTGCCAAACACATGTATTCATGTATTAGCACATGTATTAGCCCAAGGACTAAGCAGTTTTTCCTCTAAAGATTTTGCTGCTTACTATTTCTTCAGATATTTTAAACAAGCCAATACTGTTTATAAGACAATGTTATCACAGACCACTTACTCATTCATGTTGGTTCACATGTATTTGTGTCAGGAAGGCTGGAATCCAATGACCTATATTAACTGTGGTCAGTAAAACAACAACCCAAATTGTTCTCCCTTTTTAAAAGCACACTGGCCTGTTCAATCATGCCAAACTGTATCATGAGCCACTAAGGAAGCTGGCTTTTGTTTCAAAAGAGATTTACCATCTGGCAAGGGGGCACCACTGTTCGAGAAACCGTTGCTAACTTCCTTTGAGTGCCTTCAGCTATTCCCTCAGTTTTTTCAGTGTAGATCTATACCCAACACATGACACCTAACAGCAACAGAGATCCATTTTACAGCACACTTTTGATTTCTTTTGCCACAGATCAGTGCCCACATTTGTCTTAGGTTTCGTTTTAATTTCTTCCAAGCTTAAAAAGTAGTTGTTGATGTGCTTGCAGTGGCAGTAAACTGTTACAAATACATATATTTCAATTAAGTGCAAAAACACATCCAGTCTACAAAGCCTCAGATATTGTTTTTTACTGCTTAATTCCTACATCTATCCTTCTGAAACTTATGCTCAAACTCACCACACAGATACGCCCCTTGATATGTCATAAAACTGTAAATTGTCCACAAAATCACAGTTGGACATCAGTACTAAAAACACACACAAAAAGACCCCTCTCCATCTGCTTGTATAAAATTTGTCAGACTACATCCACAGAAGGGAATCCCATGACTGTGAATGTCATTTGGTTCTACTGTCTTCCTTACAAAAGCTGTGTTCATGTCCCCATCATAGTCAACACAGAGAAATGCAAAGCTTCAGAAAATAAACCAAAGCAATCATCTGTCTTTGTCTGGATCCAATATCTGAGGCTCCAAATTAAGGCATCCCATTATACAAAACACCAAAGTGAGTTCTGAACCAAAACTTTCTTCTGGCATTTCCCTATTAAAAAGTACAGTGCACACTTAGGTGTGGAAGTTGAAGTGAATATAGTTACCAAGCATACACGTGTTTCTTGACAAGAAGCCAACACTGACAATCTGTTTTATGGAATTCCAATGTCTATTATCTTATTGGCTTGCATGCTCTTGTTTCTATTGTTTTCATATTAATGTATGCTAGACGGAAGGGTAAATGGCATGGAAATTTCTATGTCTGAGGTTTCCTGAGACAGAATTTTTCAACTCAGACTAGCATTTTGATTTTTGTTACCTAAACATAAAATCTAGATAGAAACTTCATGTTCAGAGATGATATATGTCTGAATGCCAAACATCTAGACATTGAAGAGTGTGAGGGATGTTGCCTTCAGATCCTATTTGCTGTTGTTGTGCCTTCAAGTCATTTCTGCCTTATGGCAACCCTAAGGTGAACCTATCATGGGGTTTTCTGGGACTGAGTGTGTGTGACATGCCCAAGGTCACCCAACGGGATTCCATGGCCAAGCAGGTCTCCAGGGTCAACATCCAATGCTCAAACCACTACATCATGCTGGCTCTATTTACAAGATTACTTAAGGCATTTCATTAGCCACAAGTCTGTGATGGAGAACATACGACTCCCCAGATGTTATTCAACTACAACTCCCATCATCCCTTACCATGGGGCATTCTGCAAGGGGCTGACAGAGTCCAAAATCATTTAGAAAGCCACAGGCTTCCTCCACTGAGACTAATCTTTCTAGACAAATCTAAAAATGTCCTTCTTATTGTTCTGACATCCACACATCACCATATCAAAAGAAGAATTTAAAAAACCTTGCAGATAAGCATTTAACTGTTATCATACCTGGAAATTAAATAAATTTATATTTATGTTTAACAAAAAACTGAAATTAGACATGTCTATGTTAAAAACTTAAAAAACAAACTTAAATTCTAGAAAAAACACACTGACCAAGTTTATTTTCCACTGGCAAACAATATACAAATTTTATTTTCCACTGGCAAACAATATACATTGTGTGGGGGGGGGGATTAGAGGAAGATGGAGAAATCACAAATCTATTATTGGCAAATATTAGCTAATAGCTAATATATTATGTGAACTCAATTTGTAATAAAAATTTATTTTAAAACTGCAAAGCTATGTGATGGCATAAAATGCTCAGTTTCAGTCTTCTGTTTGATATCTATCTGACTGTCAGTTCACAGTGGTTTAATGGGACTTTGGAAACAGCCATATTCATCAAAAGTAGATTTTTGGACAGCATCTCACCTGGTCTCTTCATCATCCCACGCGATTCTCATGCCTTTCCCTCCACCACCTGCTGACGCCTTGATCATGACAGGGTAGCCTAGCAGCAGGGAACAATTAGACAGAAGTTCAGACTTTGATCAGTAAGTCATACAGACATGACAACTGACCACATGTCCAATAACATAGCAGACAACAACACGCTTATTAAAAGACTGTTTGTCAGGAAGAAAGACTTAAGGCTTGTGTATATTTGATGGCAGCCGTCATCTGAACTTCGGTAGAACAAATTAATAAGTTTTTACGTATGCAGCAAAATCAACGTTAAAACACATTTTATATTATTTAAAAGTTTCCCATGCTGCTTTTCCTCGAGAAATTCTCAAAGCAGCTATTTTTAAAAAAATAATCACAATGGAAAAATTATTGCAAACATAGTCAAGAACTCAACCAGGCAAGAAAAGTCACAGAAGTAGAAACATAGTTTCAATTAACCCAATTCAGCTAAGCCAAGCGCTACATCCTCACTGCTTGATTAAAAAGTGAGCAGATACAAAAGTAATCAGCCAGGCTTCTCTGGAGAAGATGTATGACAGCTTAAGTATTACAAATGAAAAGGCCTTCTGCATAGCCAATCACTCAACTTCAGGAAGAGATGAGGGGATACTACTTTTTAAAAAATTATTAGCTACATTTGTACATATGCAGGAAAACACACACACACACACACACACACACATTATTGCTTGTGGCAATTTTAAAAAAACCCTCTATTTTTCCAGTTCTTCCAAGTAATTGACATAGTTACTTTTAGTTATGTTATTTTTGGGGGGGAAATCATTTGATTTTTCACATTTATCAGCACCAGGCACAGCATGAGCCAGTATATGAATCAAGTAATACTCATCCCCAATCATTTAATAAGATCACATGCCCATAATTATAAACGTTACAATTATACCACAGCAGCTAGTGGTGTTACCTCTTGCTATCAGCAGTTATTTGTAACTAGTTACTTCCAAACTCTGGATAACAGAGTTGTCAAAAGGCACATAGCTGAACACCATTTGCTAAATAGGGTATATAGAATCAGATTTTATCCAAAGGGCTAAATGACCTCTATTGAATATATTACAATCCTGATTACCTGTTATATTATTATACTTTATTAATATGATTTTATTAAATATCTTTTTATTTCTAAACTATTTATATCCTTAAAACATGGAACAAGGGAAAAGAAGAATCAAAAAAGAAGGAAGAAAAGACCAGGAAGAAAGATTATGGGAAAGGACTGAAAAAAGAGAGAGAGAGAGAGAGAGAGTTGTGATTTCAGATCATTAAGGCCTTAGAACTGGATCCAGAAATGAAGTGGTGCCATTTTCTTGGGACTAGCAATTGGACTTAAACCCCATATTCTAAAAAAAAAAAAAAAAAAAAAAGGCTGGAAAATGGCAGTTGGCATTCTATCTCATCCAATGTTGGCAATGCAGAATGGGATTCAAAGTGAAAGGTTCTACACTCCCCTCAGAATAAATTCTTATTTTATGTTTGGTAGTCTGATACACATATCCAAGGACAAAAATATGTACACGCCTTGCTAATAGTGTACTTCACAATCTGACAACGCTTTAGGTATCACAAAGTATGACAGAACACTCATCTGATGATTGGTCAAGCCAGATCTCATACTCACCTCTCACTGGCCACTCCTTGTCTTGTACCCACAGAGATATCAGAGGCAACAGGGCAGAGACTCCACCCACTGTGGCTTTCCTTGTCCCTACCACTCCACAGTTCAGTCAGTGGCTACAATTCAGAATGGCTCACAGTAGCAAAGTACAGGCATACCTCCATTAACAAAACATCTGACAAAGCAGCTCCTTTATACAAAGTTTTTTTACACCTGTCCAGCTCCCCTTTTGTTCCTTGTCCTCTGCCTAGTTCAGTGGTTCTCAACCTGTGGGTCCCCAGATGTTTTTGGACTTCAGCTCCCAGAAGCCCTGAGCATTGACCATAGTGGCTGGGGCTTCTGGGAGCCAAAGTCCACAAACATTTGGAGACCCACAGGTTGAGAACCGTTGGCCTAGTTGAAATATTTTTAGCATTATTAGTTATGGGAAGATTGTGAAGAGGATTAGACAAACAAAGTTCTGGTGCTGAGTTGCAGCAGCATATCTGCAGTAAACAATGAAATAAAGCTTGAGTTGGGAAAGAATGGGATTATAATCTATCCTATCCTACTACCATTGTGCATGCCCATCTACAAAAAGCAAGGTGAACAGCAGCTGCCTTCAGAATCCCTTATTGAGTATATGTGAAGAGCAAAAGCGAGAGAAAGGGAAGAACAGATAAGCTGCATCACCACCCATTCCAACAGATCTATAAATGTGGCCACCAAAATGGACATCATTTTTAAAAAGAGAGAGAGGCTGGTGAAAGAAAAAAAATTAGTCCCTAAATGCATCTTAGAAGCAGCTTTCAAATAGTCTCTAGAAGGCTTGAAATGTTTTTGTTCTGTTTTGTTTAATTACTGACTGGTTGTTTCATTTCACATGTGCATATTGTTAATTTGTTGAAATGTGTTGACCTGCTCTTCTTTTTTGAGCTATTGGAAGCTATCCCTATTTATTCCATGTTATGTCTCTCTCTAGTACCAAATTCTCTGGTAAAGAAATAATGTCCAAGAATATATCTACTTCATTAACTGAGGTACACATGCAGACCTATGCTAGGCTGAGACTTATACCACCTCCATGGACTTATCATTGTTATTAACTGCCATCAAGTGAACTTCGACTTATAGCAATCCTTTGGAGGAGAGACCTCCAGGTCACCCTATCCTCAACCACCCTGCTCAGGTCTTGAAGATTCATTTGTCTTTTTAGCAGTCCAGGTTATCCATATCCATTCTCCATCACCATATTGATTTTCATGCTCCGAAGTGTCCCTAAATGACCATTCTGTACCTTGTGGGGAGTGAGCAGAATCAGGGGAAACATCTGGCTATGACCTGTAGCTTGATGTGAAATGATTACAGGTATGCTGAACTCACAGGTCTCTTCAGAGGTTTTAGTGCTGATGTAATCATTTCACATATGGCAACAGATGCTTCCTTGATTAGGCATAGATTGGCCGTGGGAGGGAGTTTACAGACTGCATGGTAAGTCAGAAGGGCTCTGGACACTATGGAGAAGGAAAGGAATACTATTCTCAGAGTGCCCAAAAAAGGACATACGTAGGTGTAAGAGAAACTTACACGTCCATATGTCACTAAGAGGATGTCAGTCCTAGAGTGCCAACACCCAACAGTTCTCCAGAGTCAATTCCACATCTAATACCAGAAATCTCAAGCCCACTAGGGCTATACCAGTAGATTCAGGCTACATCCAAGCTCTGGTCATGAAGCCTTCTCCTGCAGCCTATCTGTAGCCTCCCTGACTGACCAACACTAGTGCTCTCACTGATCGCACTCCCACTGGTTAGAGTCACCCTGGTCAGGAGCCACAAGCTCAGGGGACTAATTATCCAGCAACTGACTGAGAAACTTCCCAAAGTGCCAGTCATCAACTCCCCATCTCAGGTCTTGCAAACCTAGGGCTGTGGCTTCTTTGATTAAAATCCATCTACCTGTAGCGCAGTTTCCCTCTTTTCAACTGCCTTCCACTTTACCAAGGATTATTTTTTTTCAGTGATTCGCTTTGTCTCATGATAATACAACAGCCTCTGTTTGGGCATCTTCACATCTACTGACAGTTAAGACTTGATTTGGTCTAAGACCCACGCATTTCTCCTTTTAGCAGTCCAAGATATCTGTAGAACTCTTCCCCAGCACCACAGTTGAAATGAGTTGATTCTCTTCCTATCAGCCTTCTTCACTGACCAGCTTCCACAACCATACATGGAATCTGGAAATACTATGGTATGGGTGATTCTGACTTTGATATTTGATAGTATACCTCTACACTTGAGGATCTTAATTAGTTCCTTCATAGCTGCCCTTCCAAGTCTTAGTCAGGAGGGCTGTAGATTTATTGACTACAGTCTCTTTTCTGATTAATGGCTGAACCAGGGTATATGAAATATTTAACTATTTCAGTGTCTTTTTTACTCATTTTAAAGTTATGTAAATTATCTGTGGCCATTATTTTTGTCCTCCTAATATTCAACTGTAACCTTCCTTTTGTATTTTCCCCTTAACTTCCACCAGTGCTCAGTTCTAACTCTTTTCTATTTTTTTGCAAGCAATATCCTGTGCTCTGTGTATTTTAAATGGATGATGTTCCTTTCTCCAATTTTCACATCTGTTTCCTCTTGCTCTAATTCTGCTTAATGTATGATCTGCATGTAAATTAAAGGTGTTAAACCATATACTCAAAACACTTGAACTCTTAAGGATTAAACTAAAAATCAGAACAGAGTCACAATTTCACTGACATGAAAGCTACCAGACACCACCGGAGACCCCAGCTCTATCATCAGACAGCCAGGAAAAGTCGTATGAATTGACATTTTGGAAAGAGTGTTGAAGGACACTACGGGATGCATCCAAAAAGAGGCTCAGGGGTTCCACAATTCAGAAAAAAAAGTTGTTTGTTAGAAGTCACCTTCAGAAAAAAATGCTTTATTATACTTTTGGTCTTCCAATAACCAAAGCTCACCTAATTAATATACTGTCACGCCCAAAATATAGCAGAGATTGCTCCCACAGCTTTGGAAGCATGCCCAGCAGCAGAGAATACCTTAGCAGCAATGCACTGTAGCCAGTAAAAACTCACCCACGCCAACTGTTTTCTTCCATCAAGGAGGCAATTTATTCTTGAGTTACAACATGTACATATTTACAAGAATCTCCAGAAGGTATTCCAGCATCCCCCTGCTTGCTGTCTCTGACAGAGCCTCCAACAGACACATCAAGTACCATGTGCACCTTGTTGGCTAGCTCTCCACTACATTTATACTCACATTAGCTCAGTGGTTCTCAACCTGTGGGTCCCCAGATGTTTTTGGACTTCAGCTCCCAGAAGCCCTGAGCATTGATCATAGTGGCTGGGGCTTCTGGGACCTGAAGTCCACAAACATCTGGGGACCCACAGGTTGAGAACCACTGCACTAGCTGATGCAATCCTGGTAGGCTTTGCATTCTCCCCACACCTGATGCAACTTTCTCCCCTGATTGCTCATCAGCATGACTCAGCTAAAGTCACATGGCTTTTCACAGGTGCACTTAACGACCCACATCACAAAGTATTTTCTACAGATTTAGTCCAACCTTTTCTTGACATATACATACCAAAAAAAAGTTAACTACAAGCAGGGCAGAATAAAAAAAGATAAAAGTGTAATAAAGCCAAGATAAAAGCAGCAGAAGAGAATAACAACACTACTGCATATAAAACCAAGGTAAAATAGAACCACTAGTGAGACAAAAGAGTGCTACTATATAAGTGCACTAAAAATAGTTATTCATTATTATTATTAAAGTAGTAATTAAACTGCCTGGGAGATGAAAAAGCTCATAACCTGAAAAACTGTAACATAAATGTCAGGCGAGCCCATCCATGAAAGCTCACTACAGATGAGGTGCCACTATTGAAAAGCCCAAGTGTACCTACTTGGAAGAGAGTCTCAAATAAACGACCTGTGGGTCTGGATGGATTGTCTAGATAGGCAGACAGACAGAATGAATTAATCGATAGACAGAAGTAGAGGATCTTTCACATAATCTGATCCCAAGCAATTTAGGATTTTAATCCTGAAGTATCTTCATTTGGCCCAGAAACACACTGGCAACCAATGCAAATGGCAAATGATTGGCACAGTATGATTAGCTGCCCTATTGTGGACTAATTAAAGTTTTGGAGCATTTTAAAAGGATCTTCCACATATAACATTTGCAATAATCCAAAAGAGAGATTAGCGGAGGATGAGTAACCTTTGTAAGAGTACTGCTGTAATGGTAGGGCTTTAATGTGTATATCAGCCTATGATGATAAAAAGTGTCCTAAACTGATGGCCTAGGAAAGCTACCCGTCTTCTTATTACTCCCTAGGAGATTGTGGTCCAAAGAAGTAAATGGGAATATTTTTATGGGAGATAGTCTGAAAAAGCAACAGTTAGAGCAGAGCTTTCCAAACTTTTCATGTTGGTGACATACTTTTTAAGACATGCATCATTTCACAACACAGTAGTTCAGTTTTGCTAGCAAACCGGAGGTTAAACTAACCCCTTATAAGAGATACAAACACATACATAAATTGTAATAACAAAATGTATGAGGATACAACATATCTCATGAAAACCTTTCATATATTTTTAAAAATATATGATTTATAAATAACAACATACATTTCCAAGATGGTAGGTGACACACCTACACACTTCAGATGACACACTAATGTGTCCTGGCACACCATTTAGAAAGCCCTGAGGTAGAGTGATGTGCCATTCATATATACTGGTGATGCCTCAGAACAAATTCCCAAAAAATCTCTCCCACCAGCCACATGCAGAATCTAACTCCCTGTGCATCCCAACACACCAGTGTGGCCCATCGAGAGAGGAGTAAAAATATAGTCACAGATCTCTAAAGTAGATGTTTAAAAGTATAAGGGATAAAAATGGAGCCCTTCACAACCCCATAGCACAACCACCACAAGGCAGAGCAATGATCCCTCAGCTCCTCAACCAAGCAGAAGCGAAGCCTGGTAATGCAATGCTCCCAAATCACAAACCAAAGAGCCTTTCCAGGAGAATATCATTATCATGAGTATCAAAAACCATTGGGCGATCCAAGAAAACACACAAGCCTACAAGCTCTATGCCTGTCTCCTGGCACAGCTCACCCTAGAAGGCAATCAAGACAGTTTTTGTTTCAAAACAAGGCCTGAGACCAGAGTGAAACTAGACCCAGAAAATCTCTTTCATCCATAAGAGCCTGGAGTTGATCAGCAACCATTCATTTGAGCCCTTATCCAGAAAGGGGATGCCAGCAACTGTCCCACACCTATTTTCTTCTTTTGGGTCCAGGTTAAGGTGTGATTTGCCTACTACTTTCTAAAAAGCGTGGTATTGCTACTCTCTCAAAGAGGAACTTACACCATCCTGGACCCAGGCAAACATTCCATGGCTACTGTACAGAACAAGTAAGTGGAATGAGGTGAGCACAGAACTTGTTACTCAAACTTCCCTTAGTACCATGTTCATGTTCTCAGGCCTCAATAACTCAAACTCATTCTTTACTGCTGGATTTGATAGTGTTCACAACAGCTCCATGACTGGAACTGTAGTTAATTACGGAATCTGAATCATAATAAGATGCAGGCAACCATATTTTAGAAGTAGTTTCCAAATCTTAAAAGTATTTTCCAAATTGGAAGTCTCTCTTTCTCAGCCAGAGGGCAATAGGCCTTTGTGTGTGTGTACGTGCCTTCAAGTTGCTTGTCGACTTATGGTGACCTCATGAATTTCATGAGGTTTTCTTACACAGGGATACTCAGAGGTGGTTTTGCCAGTTCCTTCCTCTGAAATATAGTCCACAGCACCTGATATTCATTGGCAGTCACCCACCCAAGTACTAACCAGAGCTGACCCTGTCTAGCTTCCAAGATCAGATGGGATCTGGTGCCTTTACAGTATTTAGGCCCTACACTAATGACCTTGAAAAATCTCCTTTGGATGGCACCACAAAAATGCAATAAAGATGGAGGACAAAAAAAAATCTCCATGTCACCCTCACTACCACAGAATAAGCTCAATAATGAGCCTAAGTAATGTTCAAGTAGATTTGACATAAACTTTCCTAAATACAGTTGGTCTTGTATATTTGTGGGTTAAGCATTCATGGATTTGTTCATTTGTGGATTACCGGGGGGGAGGCAATGGGACAGGAAGAAGGTATGTGTGGACCAGAGGGGGGAAGAGGATGGGAAGAGGGTGTACATGCACTCGCTCACTCACATAGGTGGGAGGAGGGAAGGGGACGGGAAGGAGAAGGAAGGGTGCGTGCATTTTCTCACTTGGGTTGGCAGGAGAGGGAGACTGGATGAGAGAAGGGCATGCACATTTGCTTGAGTGGGTGGGAAGGAGATAGGAGTGAGTGAATGAACACATAAACACGGCCAGACCCAGCCACTCCGCCGGTACAGGGACTTTTGTCTGTGTGTGTTAAATATGATTTGAGGTGCTTACAGTATTCACAGTTTTTCCACTTTCACAGGTGTCCTGTGCTCCTAACCCCTACAAAAGTGGAGGGCCAACTGTACCTTAAAGGCACCAGATCCTGTCTGATCATGAAAGCAAAGCAAGGTCAGCCCTGTTTAGTACTTGGACAGAAGACCATCAATGAACACCAGGTGCTGTAGGCTATATTTCAGAGGAACAAAGCAGCAAAACCCCATCTGAGTAGTGTTTGCCTAAGAAAACCCTATGAAATTCATAAGGTCATCATAAGTTGAGAGGTGACTTAAAGGCACATACACACATGCAAACACATTCCTCTACCTGTGTTCTATCTGTCATCCCATTTGCTTCATCCTCCTGAGCTCAGATATATTCCCTGGCACTGTGCAGGCCCTGGAATGAGGGAATGGGTGCTTCAGTATGACCATGTCAACCAGTCAGGGCATTTCCATGTTTCCATACAATGTCCAGGGAATCAAGAGGCCCAGGAAAATACCACAGAACCCTCTGATATAGATCAAGATGAATCTATCATCCTTCAGAGGCAGATTGTTTTAATTAGTCCCCCACACTCTAGGAGCAAGAAAGCCACAGAAGATACAACACTCATCAGGAAATGATCAGACCATTACAAGGGAATGGGTATTAAATTCTTCACCTTCAGATCACCATTTTCCTGCCCAACAGGAAAAAAATTACATCCAGACTGTGTCCTAGGATGCAACATGGATTGGCTCTCCTCCTAAAATTTCATAGGACCTGAGTTAGGGTTTTATGTAGAATGTTCTTACACACTGCGTATGCTCTATGAATATTTCTATTTCTGTCTACATTGATATCATTTGATATCTATTGTTATTATTGCTATAGTGCTTCATTTTAAATAAAAGAATAAGATAAAAAAAGTTTGGAATTTAGCCATCATAAATTTTAAAATCTTGGAAGTAGCTGATTTCTCCATTGGGTATGAATATTTATATGTGGTCATCCAAATTGCTCATTTCCATCTTATGTGTATGGAATTCAGCAATTACAAAACTGGTCCTGAGCTACTAAGTTTACTTTCCAAGATTCCAATGAGGAGGAAGAGAGTTTACATGTTGCTAGGAGAATTAGAGGATTTATATTATACTATATTATTTATATTAGTTTATCTGGGTTAAAAAAAATCATGCCACTGAGGAGTCCATTAATAATTGAGTGTCCTTCTGCATTTATTCAAATGACTTCAGAGATTTCAAATACAAGAAAAAATTGCACCTTCTGGGAGTCTATTTGCTGATTTGCAAGTACTAAAGAGTAAATGGTCATTGAAACAATTTTATTTATGCATATTTATTTGTTTATTTAAAATATTTGCAGGCTACCATTTTGGAGTAAAAAAAAACTTGCCAAGACAACATCCAACAAATGCAAACATAATACTTAAGCTTCAATTTAGGAGAAAAACAAAAATTAATGAATAAAAATCAGCTGTAGCACTAACTGAAAGCATCTAATCCAATAAAGCACAAATTTGCAATATGTAGTTACAGATGAAAATCACATTATGTATAAATACAGCAAACACAATAAAATCATTTTAGGAAAAAACTGAAAAAATGAGCAGGATGGACGGCCTTTTCAAAAGCTAGTAATGATGAGACCTGATATACCCACAGAGAAACAACATTTCACAAACTGGGAAGCCAAAAACTTCCATTCCATTATGCCAGCCAACACAATTATTTTCTTTACAAGGAACCCCTGTAAATATAACTTGTTGCTGAAGGTCCCCCAAGACTTAACTCATTTAAATATAAATATGTATGCATGTATGTATTAGCCTCTGGAGGCTAAGATTCAATAACCCACTCAGGCACTGGGAGACCTTGGGCAAGTCACATTCTCTCAACCTCAGAGGAAACCAAAGATAAATCCTCTTTGAACAAATCTTGCCAAAAAAAATCCCTTTGATAGGTTCACCTTAGGGTTGCCACAAGTCAAAAGTGATTTGAAGGCATACAACAACAAAGTGCCACTGACAAGGGAAGTTCTTTTTAGCCATCATATTTCTCCTCTTTGAAAACTGACTTAGGGCAACTGTAAGGTGATCTTATCATGAGGGGTTTCTTGGCAAGATTTGTTGCCTTCGCCTTTCTTGGAGGCTGAGAGAATGTGACTTGCCTGAGATCATCCAGTGGGTTTCCATGGCCAAGTGGGGATTCAAAGCCTGGTCTCCAGAGTTATAACTTGGGTGCGCACACATGCCTGCTGCCATGTCCCTTTCATCAGGGATCCAGCACTATGTGCAGGGAGTTTCAGACTCTGAAGCTGCTCCCTCATTTGCAAATGAGGGAGCAATTTGGGTGTACCCACACACCTGGCTCCCTATCCCTTAGCGTCCCACACTCCCTGCTGCCACGTCCCTGACAAAAGGGACACAGCGCAAAGCACGTGTGTGTGCACAATCTGCTCTCTTGTTCGCAAACAAGGGAGCAGTTTCAGCACACACACCCCACTGCTGCCATGTCCCTGTCACTGAAGCTGCTGTTGGTATCTAGCAGCATGACTTCATGGACTTCCTGTGAGGGCTCCAGGGACCCCAGGTTAAGAACCAATGTATTAAAACAATCATATACACTTGTCTAGGTCCAAACTAGTGTTCACCAAAGGTGAATTCTCTGCTCCCCTTCTTCCCCACTGTGGCTCCTGACAAAGGCATCTCCTGAGCCACACTGAGCACTCCCATGATAAATCTGGGAAAGGGTGTGGTAGAACATCGGCAGGGGAGGGGCAGATTCAGAAGAAGACAGCTAACAGAAGTTAGAAGTCTTGCTCAAACAAGCCCTATTTTTCTCTTTCTCTCCATCAGAATGCAATCTTGCATGTCTTTTCTAGATACAAATGTAAGGGGGGGAAATGAAGAATAGAAACCCTATAATAATGCTATTATGCAATATAATACTATTTTCCTTCCTTGTATGACACAATCTTTAACTTGATTTCCAAGTCAAAACAGGTTGCTGCTTCATAATTCTAGTGTAGGATAGATGGTTGGAAAGCTACCCATTATGTTCTTAGGACTCTTTGCAAAGTTTTGTTAAGTTCTATGTTTTTGGGCTTTGGTCAAGGGAAAAAATGCCAAAGCACCATTCTTTTTATTTTTGCCTTAAAGTTAAGCTGAAGGGAAGAATCCTCAGCAACAGGGCTCAGATTTTTCTGAGCTCAGTCAAAGTAGTCACCCATCATTAACTATTTTGGTAGGAATCTCTGTAAAAAGAGGCTCCAATAGCAGGGAAAGAAATCCTCCATCCCATATTTGTAACGCTGATCTCCTAGCTTAACCACACAGTGATCAGGGGAAGGTATTTACCACAAAGCTACAAGAACAGTGTTCTCTTCTCTGATGCAAGCCTTTCAACTTTTAAATTTAAAAAGTAGCAATCGAGTACTGTCCTTTGCCCCAACAAATTTGTACTTTATCACATATGTGGCCCTCCTTCTTCACAGGGTATCATACTTTGGCATTATCCACACCACAAACAAGAAACCTTAGGGTAAGAAACAGTCACTGATAAGAAGCCATTCAAGAGGCTTAGAAATGGAAAAGTTATTTCCAGCCTTTGTCTCTGCTATACTTTTCACTACACAAACAACGGCCAAGATCATCAGAGACAAAGCTTCCCTGAGCTGATAATTCCCACACCCACTTATATCCCAATTTTAGAAAAATCAAGAAAATCATGAATTTTCTTTACATAAGTTTTAAAATTGTCTAAATCATTAGCACCCAACAAGCACAACTAAGAACTCTAAAATGGAAAATTTAACTCCTTTGAAGATCTAATGGCCTCATTATTCACTCCATCCAAAATCATTTTTAAACCCCTTCAGTTTCAAGATAGGCTTGATGTACAAACACAAGAAGCAGAAGCAGGTTTACTCTTCAAATAATCCAAAGACTCTTTGAATATAATGCACAAGTTATATTATTCTTTATTTACTTACTATAGCTTATATTATAATATAAACCAAATAATGATTTTAGAACAAACAGCATAAAAACAACTATATCATCCCTCAGATAAAATAAGACTGCCCCGTCTCTCAACACCTCATGCAAAAGGTTTACAAAGACACAAGAAATACCACTTCTTTTTCTTGAGCAGATTAGGGTTAATACAGTTTGAGTCCCGTCTGTAATTTGAGTCCCTAAAACACTACTTATATAGCTAAAATATTAAGGCAGAAAGTGAATTAATGATCAGATACTTCCAGTTCTGATAGCAGCTGAGAATTTAAAAATTTAAATCATCACTTGTTCCATAGGGACTACTTATTACACAGTTAATTGAGTCAACAGCATCTTCTGAAAGGCATACAAATCTCACAATAGCCAATTTAAGAACTTACCAATTTCCCTTGCAATTCTGACAGCTTCATCTGCATCCTGTAAAAGCAGGAAATTAGACCCAACATTAATCCCATCAGCTACTGCACTGTGTCTCTAGGGCAGTCGCATATTGCACTACTGTCTCCTCCGATTCATTTAATGTTTGATTTTACAACCTTCTGACCTGCTTCTTTCAGAGGAATGTAAAATGAATACCATAAGTGGAATGTAAATTTTACCTCACCACTGAATAACATCCAGGTTCTAAGCAGTGAAGAATCAGCTGACAGGAAAAACCAGCAGGACTAAAGAAGGATTTCTCAAGTTGTTAGAATTATAGAATTTAGATGGTTTCACTGAGAAGTAAATATCAGGGCATTAGAACATGTCAACTGTCAGCTTATTCCTGTCTTCTCAGGTACATACACATGTCTTCCTGGATACAGTCAGCAGGGGGAGTTGATTCTCTATTGTTTAGCTTAGCATCTACATCAAAACAAATCTTAAAAATTCATTGAAAGATTCAAATGTAGTATTCACAGGTAATCACTGTTATTTTTTACTTGTTTTCCATTTTTTTACTAGAAAATAACTTTGCCACAGAATTGACTCACAGATTGATAATTACAGATATTAATGCATTTGGTATCTCTATAATTGTTATTAATAACTTCATTTTATATCCCAGCTTTTTTCCAAAAATTGGGACTCGGAGCAGCTTACAGATTAAGATAAATACAACTGAAACAAAAATGTAAAAGAAGCTAGTATTAAATATAAATAATCTGCCAATAACACAGAAAACAATTTTTTGGAAAGAAAACAAATCCATGGATTCACTCTCAGTAAGAATTTTAACATTAAACTTTACAATTAAAATATTGAATTTGATACACAGATGGAGAGAATTTTTGAACAATACGATTAGTGCGCACAGCCCAAATAAGCCAGCTTCTGTGTAAACTGCAATACAGTCCTCTGGCTTAGACCATTAACTCACTCATTCACTCAATCAAAAGTGATCAAGTATATAGTTGGTAACAGGGAAAGAAAGAAAAAAACAAGTCGAATTTCATTCATAATTTCTCAGCAGTTGATGAACAGAAGACTGGCATAAAACTATTGTCACTGGTAAATTAACTTTCCCTTAACCCACAAAATATATTTCTATTATGCATTATTATATGAAGAGAGTGAGCATGGAGTAGTGGTTTGAGCACTGGAGTATGACTTGGGAGAGCAGGGTTTGAATTCCCACTCAACCACGGAAACCCACTGGGTGACTTTGGGCAAGTCACACTCTCTCAGCTTCAGAGGATGGCAAAAACAAACCTCCCTGAACAAATCTTGCAAAGAAAACCTCAATGACAGGTTTGCCTTAGAATCACCATAAACTGGAAACAAGTAGAAGACACAACAACAGGATTATTATATGAAGTGTAAAGCCTCTGAAGTCTACCCAAATTGGAATACATTAAGAGATTTAAGTGTATAGTATGCCTTGAAACTTCTAGCTGCTCTATGTCCATGGGAATGACTTTTGAACATTAAAATGAACACTGATATTTTGAAACATTTTGAAAGCCTTTTTTTTTTTTTAAGAAACCAGCAAAAACTCCTTCTCCCACAAAAAGTTTTTAAAACACTCTGGAGGATTTCATACCTGAATCTTTTTTTAACCAAACAATAAAACAAAATTTTCTTAGTACTGACTGAGAGTCCAATGAAGAATAAGGAAACTGGTACAGGAAGTTGTCAGAAAATTTAATTTCCTTTCATTAGCTAGTCTGCTCCACAAATCGGTGCTTGTTAAGTTCAAAGCAACCCTGAAAGCAACATCAGCTTTAAGTCTTTCTTTTTTTAAAAACTTCAAGCAGGCACATCTGTTAATGAGATTTACCAAACAACAATTGTTTTTAAGCCAAAGATAAGTCTACCAAAAATGAATAAAATCAAGGTTTACTGTTACACCTTGTTGCCTTCTACAACCTTGCAACCTCCACACGCTTCAAGTTTTAGCTTAGAAGGATTTTTTTTAAAAAAATGCATGAAAAGGGTCATTTAAGAATGTAGTGGTTTCCACACATTGAGTCTGAAGGTTCTTTGTTCCTGTCTGTGACACTTATGCGAGAGTACTTCCCCTTAATAGCCTCTCTGTCAGGAAGTGTTAAACCTGCCAAACGCAGACAATTAGAGCCTCTTGAATAAAATGCAGGAAGAGTGATGACTGATGAAGAGCCTTGATTAGAGCCAAGGAGGAAACTTTTACATTTCTTTTCTCTTGCATATTCAGATACATATTTGCTCTACAGAATTTTAAAATAAGGCAACAACTAATAAATAAAAGGCATCCCCTCTCCAAACAAGTGGATAGGTTAGTACACTGTTGCAAGCCCATAAGAAGGCAATCTGCTTAATTATCTCAAGAAAACTGATCGAACTGTGCTATTTGTATGTATACTCCCAGTACTACCAAAATTTAAATGTTAGAATATGCAATCTACAATATTGCAGCTTTTGTAAAATTGACGAGTAAGTGGTTAACTCAACCAACTGATATTTAGGCACATGGTTTTTGTTGTGTGCCTTCAAGTTTTTTCTGACTTACAGCAACCTTAATGTGAACCTGTCAGGAATTTTCTTGGTTAAATTTATTCAAAAGAAGTTCACCATTGCTTTCCTCCCAGACTGGGAGATTGTGGCTTGCCCAAGGCTATCCAGTAGGTTTCCATGGCCAAATGGGGATGCAAACCCTGGTCTCAGGGAGTCCTAACCCAACATATAAATTACTACACCATGCTAACTCTGTTATTTAGACACATGAACCTCTGTCTGTAGAAGCATTATAAGCACTATTTTCCTTCTGTCAAGAGCACATATATAACACTGAGCAATACAGTTGACTTCTATGACTTGATAAGAGGCCTTCATGAGACACTGTTTCTATGGCCTCATACACCATCAATGGTAAGAGTTCATGTCACCAATAATTTTTATTTTCCATTCCAAATAAATCCACGGAACCTGAATATATTTATATAATTTTTTAAAAAGTAAATAAAGATCACTACTTGTGTCATTCATTAGCACATTTCTGATGCAGTAAAGCACAATGGGCGATGTGGTCTTGAGCTGCACATGCCTTCCCAAAAGACTTTTTCTGGCCAAAAATAAGGATGAATTATTTCTCCTTAAAATCTCCAGGAGTGGAAATGTGCCATTGTAAAACTGGACTTCCTCCTCCATAGCAATTAACATTAAAAAAAAAAAACCTATCAGCCTTTCAAAAACAGAAGTGGCCTTCCAACTACTTCCAGTTTTGGTAGAGGGATTTCTGGCAATTCTTCTGGCCCAACCCCAGATCCCAGAAGCAGGTTGCTTGAACTGCTGCAATTGCCCATCCATGTTTCAAATTGTGTTATTAAGTGGGTTGCTTAAATACTTTAAAGGATGAAGTACTTAAGCAACCCACTTAATAATTACCACTGAAAGTATTTCAAATCCATTAAAAAACTTGATAGCACATTCCACAAAACATCAAAATAAATCTTTCATGCATATTCAACTGCTGGTATTCATGGCGATCTGTGGAACTCAGTTTTGCCCTAGACTGTCTCTCAAGGGAATATACGCAACTAGTCAAGTATAAGTTCTCTACCATTGTTCTCCCACCCCAAATAACTAGACCTCTTGTGATGTGATAAGCCCAAACTGTCTCAGAAACTGTCTTCAGCTCCTGAAAATGATTTGACATACAGCATGGATGGCAGTTATTCAAGAAACAGAATTTTAAAGTAGTTTTGTGATTCTTTGTAATCTCAAGTATTTATTTACTTTTCAATGATTTGGTAACCAACACTACAGGAGATTAATAAAGCAGATGAATAATTAGTATGCTACTCTCAAAATCAAATCTTGCTCTTTTTCCATAAAACTGCAAATTAAATTCATACTGTATTTGAGTCTGTGTCTATGAGTCCAAAAAACCATAAAGACCTTTCTTCAAAATGTTTAAGTCCGGTATTAATTGCATTCAAATCATATACTTTCTTAAAAGGAATCTAAAAAAAGGAGCTCTGGATACTGTATTTTCATAACAATTATGTAACACTGCTTAAACTGACAGTTTGTAAAGTATCAGAAAACTATGCACTTGTTATCTCATCACCAAAATATTGCATCAAATTAATATTGCATCAAATAAAAGTCAAATTCCAGTAGAGACAAATTCATAGGATCTATCTGGAAATCTAATACAAGAACCCTCCACAACAGCTGTGCTCTTCTGATGGGAACACTAGACTAGATTAAATGGCAAATAATATAGATGGGGTAGAAAACGTTGGCGGTTTTTCTTTTTCCTTCATCAAAAGCTAATTCTTAAGAAGTTAAGAGTTTAAAAACAGAAGAATACCTTCAGGCACCTGAAGATATTATGCTTCACACTTAAATCCTGGAAAAATATTTTGAACATCAACCAAACAACAAACATCCCATTGTCCATACTTACAACAAAACCCATCTTATTTAAGTGACCAATTTACAGAACCTAGGCAAGGTTACACAGGCAGAAAAGACCTGATTCTTAAGGGTTAATAGGGGAAAGGAGCATGTGTAACTCCTCTATCACACCCCAGTAATATCTTTGAAATACTTCTACATTCTTTTATGTCTGTGAATGGCTGCTATTTTCTTTTATGTGGACATAAACCCACTGCTCTTAGGAATAATGTTGTGCTGAGGGAAAAACCTGCCCTTCATTACTGACACTGCATGATCCAGTGTTTAATTACAGGATCCTGTAAGTGTAGGACAGGGGTGGGCAATCTATGTCCCTCCATAGGGCTGGATTATACCTCCCCTCATCTCTCATCATTATGTACGTTTCCTAGGGCTGATAAAGTTGAAGTCCAGCAGCAGAGGGCTATAAGTTGCCCACCTCTAGTGTAAGAGGTGGTATGTATCTTCATTAGCAGAACAAACAGAGATCTAGTGTGTATTTCACACACTTCCACCATACAAAATACAACCTATCGTAACAAGACACATTATGGTAGTTTAGAATATAACACAGAAAACACTTTTAAGTAAATCAGATAATGGAGAAACACAGTTCACTATTTGTTAAAAGTTTCTTACCTTTACTACCCCATCATAGCCAGGTATCGTGTTGACCTTTGCATTCTTGGCTAAGAGTTTACTTTCTATTTTGTCCCCCATTGCCTGAATGGCATGCATATCTGGTCCAATGAAAGCAATGTCTTCAGATTCCTAAAGAGACAAGGAATACAACAGCATTTACTCACAGAACAAATACTAATAAATTTTGCATAGAAATTCCCCAAATTTATGTAAGCAACATAACTTGAACTAGTACATTAAAAATGTATATGAGTTTGTTAAGCCTATAAGGAACACAGGCTCAAAGCTCCTATAATTACTGTTTGTGTAAATCAAAGCCAGACGAAGGAAAAATTGCTGAAAGCTGTAAAGTATTCCAGCCTGAACAATTGCATGATCCCTTGGGTAGGAAAAAAAAGCAGTTAACTCATGATTCAAGGAGCCACAAGTGGCTTACAAAGATATGTTCACTAATGTATAATGCAGTTCACAATTTCGTTTTGTATTCTTTAAAACATAAGCCTCACAGAAACCGGAAATGAAATTCCTCTTCTAAGTGTGCAAGACATACCAGATAAACTTTTAAAATGTTCAGGTCCTGCATGTATACTCTAAGGCTTAACTAGATATCAACTTACAGACCAGACACGCATCATAGCTTGAGTCTGCTCACTCCACTTCAGGTCCACTTAAGCTAAGGTCATAGTGAGGATTTAAAAACAAACCTGATTTGCATCCAGCTAACAGATCTTGCAAAGAAAATCCCGTGATAGGTTCACTTTAGGGTTGCCTTAGTCAGAAAAAACTTGAAGGCACACAAAAAAACAGGAACAACAACAACAAATCCTTATTATATATCCTACCATATTCCATATGGATATTTCCTACCATATTCTAGTTCACCAACTATTCTTATAACATATTTTCATTATAACTATTTCTATTACAGCATAATCCCACCCTCCCCAGTTTGTTTTCTCCTTTTCATGAGCACAGTATATATTATATATTATAGGACTTCAGCTCCTAATAATACATCACTACTGGCATGTTAGTTAGGACTGATGAGAAATATAGTTCAAAAACTGAAGGACCACATGTTCCTCAACATTATTTAGAGTTTATTTTTGTTTTATCCTTGAAAAACTGTACTGACATTACCATAAATACTTAAAAATCTTATATGGTAGGTTAAGTGTGGTAAAAAAAACCCTCATGCTTGTTTCCATGGCTTTTCCTATCATATAACTTGCCTTGTGGGACTTTTCACAAAATTGATCTCAGACAATAAATCACTGACCACACATTTACAAAAATCCTGTTTACTGATCTGTTTTATGGCAGACCATCAAGTAGTATGTCAACAAAACCATAAATCAGAACATGCATGACTTATGGACATTTTTAAAATGCTTGTTATTAGTATTAAAATCTGGTCTCTCATCATTTAATTACTCACTGCTAACTGTATGGACTACAATGCTGAAAAGCACTAAGTTTCAAATAATAAGGTTTATCTATCAATGCAGTTCTGATAATATATTTACATATCTAAATCAAAAGTTGATGCTGAAGTCTTCCATCTAGCAATAAATATGCATGTTTATAACAATCTTTCACTAACGCAGTTGCGCAGGGGCAAGAGGGACGATTCACCCTGGGCAGCAATGTCCCACACCCCTGCGCATCACGGCCACGGCCCCACGCACTGCGGCCACACCCCCATACACAATGGTCACACCCCTCACGCCGTAGCCCCGTCCCCTTCTGCTGACCCCCTCCACATACTCCAAGCTCTGCCACTGAACTAATGTTATGGTACAGGAAAATAAAACACAGCAAGGAATGTGAAAGCTCAATATATCTTTGTGTTATACACAGGATGCCATGTGACTCACCACTTTATCAAAGCAAAGAGGGACTGGTGAAAACACATCATGCAAACGAACAGCAATCTAAAAATTCTCAATATGGCAACATTATTAAGGTCAACTAGAAATACATCAAGACAAAAGATTCCTAGGCGAACCAGCAGAATTTTCAGAGAAAAATAGGGACATATATAGGTAACATTCCTTACCTTATAATAAAGATTGCTATCTCAGCAAAAAATTATACATGGTTGAA